>CM022303.1:725545483-725654592 GCA_011799875.1 Thinopyrum elongatum
GGGGGGTGTGGGAGCGCTAGGGTTCGGTCGGGGGGGATATGGGGGAGGGGAGTGGGCGCCGGCTGGGCCGGCCTGGCTAGCCCAGCGGCACAGCTGGGCCGAGGCCAGCGAGGGGGGGGGCTTTATTTTTCTTTTGTTCTTTTTCTTTTTATAAATTCATATACCTCTGTTTAGTAAATAGTTAGGCCCCAAACCGAATTTTGTAAAAAGGGAGACCTAGTCCATAAATACCAGTGCTTATTTTCCTAACACCTAAAATAGTTTGGGCAAAACATATTTCATACTTAAATTAGATTTAATAATGGTTATTAAATATTGTTTTAGTCGCTGTTTGAAGAGTTTGAGTCACTTACCCAACATACAATGATGTTGGTTTCATTTTAGAATTGTCTCTGATTTATTGATTTAATGAACAATTTAGGTTTCTATGTTGGACAACTTTTTATTTTCCACTTCATTTAAATTTGAATTTGAGGTTAGGAGTTGAAATGCAATACGATGTTGATTGATGATCATGCATGATAATCATGCTGACTTGGCATTATCAAAATGGGATTACTGTGGCTAACCACGGGGGTGTTACAAATCTCCTCTACTAACAAGAATTCTCGTCCCGAGAAATTAAGAAGTAGAAGGAAAAAGTTCGGGGTTATTCCGCACGAAGATTATCCTCGGTTCCCAAGTGGCTTCATTTTCAGTATGATTTGACCACTGCACTTGAGGAACTTGGTAACCTTCTGACGGGTTCGAGTTCTAGCTTCATTCGAGAATGCGGATCGGATGCTCCTTATAAGATAGATCATCTTGCCATTCAAGCATCTCGTGATCCACAGATCGGTGCGGAGATTCCTTGGAGCATTGACGAAGCTGCGACACGTGGAAGACGTCGTGGATATGAGAGAATTGCGGCGGCAATTCCAATTTATATGCCACCTGACCACGTCTAGCAACAATGCGGAAAGGACCAATGTAGCGTGGAGCTAGCTTGCCCTTGATTCCAAAACGGTGAGTGCCTTCATAGGAGTGACACGAAGATAAGCTTGATCACCAGGTTGAAGTAAAACCCCATCGTTTGCGATCATAGTTGCTTCTTTGGCGGTCCTGAGCCGCCTTGAGATTTTCCCGGACAATTCGGACTTGTTCTCGGCGTGTTGAATAATATAGGACCCACGAATGCGGTCGTTCCCCAGTTTCTGACCAATTCAGAGGGGTTCGACACTTACGTCCATAGAGAACTTCAAAGGGGGCCATTTTCAAGCTGGCGTGATAGCTGTGTTATAGGAGAACTCGGCATATGGAAGAGATTCTTCCCACTTCTTGCCGAAAGAAACAACACAAGCTTGTAGCATGTCTTCAAGCACTGATTAATCGTTCAACTTGGCCTTGGGATTGAGGATGAGAAGCTGAACTCCAGGTAATATGAGTTCCCATAGCCTTTTGGAAACTTTCCCAGAAATGACCAGTGAATATGCTGCCACGGTCTGAAACTGATCTCTTTCGGAATACCGTGGTGGAGTGAAACAATTCTGGAATATATAACTCTGCTAACTGACTAGCAGTGATCGTCTCCTTGACAGGCAGAAAGTGTGCAACTTGGAGAGTTGGTCGACGAGAGACAAGAATAGCATCGGACCCTTCTGGACCTGGGAAGTCCTGTAACGAAATCCATCTGAACTTATCCCATTTCCATAAAGGAATAGGAAGTGGTTGCAGAATTCCAGCAGGCTTCTGATGTTCTGCTTTAACGCGTCGACACACATCACATTCAGCAACATATCGAGCAATGTCTTGCTTCATTCTAGACCACCAGTACCTTTGACGGAGATCACAATACATCTTGGTGCTACCCGGATGAATAGACAGCGGGGTATCATGTGCCTCCTTCATGACTTTGTCAGTCATAAGCTCGAAGCGAGGTACGACAATGCGGTCTCTGAAATACAAGGTTCCATCTTCAGACAGCGAGAAATCCCTGTACTTTACAAGGTGAAGGTCTTTCTTCATCAGATCAACTTCAGCATCTTTAGCTTGCGCATTCTTAACAGCTTTCTCAAGGTCTGGTTCAACAACCAAGGTTTTTAGGTATCCTTGGGGAACTATCTCGAGATTTAGCTTTCGAAGCTCTTCATACAGAAGGGGTTGCTGTAGCTGAACCTCAAGTTCGCAGCAATAGGATTTGCGGCTCAACGCATCAGCCATTACATTATCCTTGCCAGGGGTATAAGAAATACCCAAATCATAGTCCGCAATGGTCTCCATCCATCTTTGCTGACGGAGATTCAGAGATGGCTGAGTGAACAAGTACTTCAAACTTTTATGATCCGTGTAGATCTCGCAACGATTACCGAGGAGGTAATGTCGCCACAACTGCAGTGCATAGATGACAGCAGCTAGTTCTAGATCATGTACCGGATAATTCTCTTCATGTGGGCGCAACTGACGAGAGCCATAAGCAATCACTTTACGCTCTTGCATTAGGACACAGCCTAATCCTTCACGGGATGCGTCACAATAAATCACGAAATCTTTGCGGGAATCTGGAGGAGATAGTACTGGGGTATTGTAACGGATTGACATATGCCCCAGTGGATAAAGAATGTACTCTGGATGTATCCCTGCTCGAACAGCTGGTAGCTGCGTCGCAGGGTGTGGTGGAAACAAACGATCCATCTGAAACAGAGGAAACTCATGATTGTCAAAAGACAAGGAGAAGTATAACCGATCTCGGAGAGAAAGGTTAAACAAAACAATGGAAAGGAAAATGATTATCAGACTAATCAGATCAACGACAGGGAAATCGCACAGATATCCAGCTCTCCGGGTAGACGGGATTTACGAGATCCTAAGTGTCGGCGTTAGTAAGATTTATTTAACCCGAATAGAAGAGTTATTAGAGTCCCAGAGTATAGACGAGGAATAAAAGATCCTAATACCACCCAGTTGGCGACGTGGGCCCGTAAGCCACACTGCCAAGTTAGTAAATTAGTTTTTCGGTTTCTAGACTCAACTTCGGCCAAGGAGTTGGAAAGGGGGTTCCTACAGGCAGTCGGCTCTGATACCAACTTGTGACGCCCCTGGCCCGATCGTGCACTAATCATACACGCACATGCACACGATCAAGCCTAAGGACTCACGGGAAGATATCACAACACAACTCTAAAACATAAATAAGTCATACAAGCTTTATATTACAAGCCAGGGGCCTCGAGGGCTCGAATTCATAAGCTTGCGAACAAGCGTCAGCGGAAGCATCAGATATCTGAGTACAGATATAAAAGAAAATACAGAAAGGCCTTTAGAAAGGCGGGGCAAAAGAAAACACTACGATCGAAAGGCACAAGGCCTCCTGCCTGGGACCCTCCGATCCTACTCCTGGTCGTCAGTCAACTCGTAGCAGTATCCATCCTCTGGGTAGTAGCAGTAACGATCGTCGGGGCATCTGTCTCAGGGGGCTCCGTCCTCTGGTCACGTCAAACTGATATGGGGAGAAAAAGGAAAACAAAGCAACCGTGAGTACTCAGAAGTACTCAGCAAGCAAGGATCTACACTACATATGCAACATTCTCAAAGGGAGGCTGTATATGTGGACTGGGCTGCAGAAATGCCAGAATAGAGAGAAGGCCTAGTCCTATCGAAGACTAGCATCTTCAGCGATCTTGCAGCAGTAGAAGAGAGTAGAACAATACCATATAATGTAGCAGTAATAATATCAACCTCACCCAGAGATCCTTTCTCGACTCCCTGCGAGAAAGCAATCCCAGAGCCATACATTCATCAACCTCGTCCTGAGATCCCTTCTCGACTCCCTGCGAGAAGCAATCCCAGAGCCATATATACAGGTCTCATCACAGGTATCCAGTTCTAAATTGTATCAATCAGGATACAACTCCGAGTGTCCTTTACCGTAGGACCGGCTATCGATAGAAATGTTCTTCCCTGCAGGGGTGCACCAACTTACCCAACACGCTCGATTAACTCCGGCCGGACACACTTTCCAGGGTCATGCCCGGCCTCGGCCAAACGACACATCGCAACCCTACCAACAACTCCGCAGAGAGGTCCCCGCCGGTCTACATCCTAAGCGCAAGGGGGTCTTGGCCATCGCCCCTCGCCCTCCGGGTCGTTGCGTGCCGGGCGAACCAGGCTCCACCCCTCAGGATGGTGCCGGCCCAGCCCGGCCGCAGTGCTGAACTGGACGTCTGACAGAGTTTTCGGCTGATGCATACGATGCAGAACGCCCATACTATGCCCACGTGATGGTTAGTGCTATCAGACGAGAGGCCTGCTCGGATCAAATATCCAAATCGCTAGGACTAGGGGCTTGCGGTAACGAGCAGAGACTCACGAAAGATGTGACCCCGTCGCCCCGTCTCGAGGACTTGCGGCAAGGGTTAAGAATGCCCGGCCGCGCCTCGTATTCACCACTCGGGCACCACACTGGCAACCCGCCTTCACATCACACGCGGGTACCCCTCAGGGTCGACCCGCCTTTCCAAGTAACATTGTAAAGTCCAAGTATCCGTGTGTCCATAACATCAGGGAATCCGAGGTATCACCCTCATTGAATTCCCACTCGATGTATCCGTCAAGGTGAACTAGGAGGAATCACCCTCACTGGGTCCACACTTGAGGTGTTGTACGACAGCGTCGTTATCGGAAGCGGTGAAGGAGGAATCACCCTCGATGACCACGATCGAATAGCTACTCTACAGAGTTAACATCAGAAGTGCTACATGAGGTTTCACCCTCTGCACTCGATAGTAACGCTGCAGTGTCGTTACAACTAAGGGGGGTGATGTGCGGTGTCGGGTCCTGGTCTTCAATCCCGTTGATCGGGTCTTCTGACGATCCAGCGCGGCAGTCGGGATAAGTGGGGTCACTGATAGGTCTCTACCCAGCCTAGACTAAATAGTTTAGGATATGTAGGTAATTATCAACAGCAGGTTACAATGAACAGGCTATGCATCAGAATAGGTAAAGCAGCAGCAGCAGCAGCAATTCTAATGCAAGCATGGGAAATTAGAATGGGCGATATCGGGATGATCAAAAGGGGGGGCTTGCCTGGTTGCTCGGCGGCAAGGGCAAGGTCGTCTATGGTGTCTTCGGGATCCGGAGCTGCGTCGGTCTCGGGGACGACGTCGGGGTCGGGGGCTATCGAGAGAGAAGAGGGGGAGGAAACAGTATAAATATATAGCAAACATGAGCATGACAAATACGATACACGGTGCTAGGGGTAGTCTAACGCAGCATCACACGTAACAGACGGAGCGGGAGAATATCTGACGATATTTCCCGGGTCTTTGGAATTATCGGACAGAGGATAAGAGGGGAACGGTTGCAAGTTCGGATAGTTAGGGACGCGTGACGGGCGAACGGACCGCGTGTTCAGATTCGTCTCGTCGTTCTGAGCAACTTTCATGTACAAAGTATTTTCATCTGAGCTACGGATTATTTTATATGATTTTCTAAAGTTTTTATTAATTTCTGGAATTTATTTAAATAGGTTGACTAAGTCAAATGGTCCAGTCAGCAGATCCAGTTAGCGTTGACTGGGTCAAGGTTGACCAGTCAACAGGGTCAAGGGGGACCCACATGTCATAGTTTACTAACACTAATTAACAGATTAATTAGACTAACTATTTAATTAGTTTAATTAAACTGAATTAATTAAGTTAATTATTCATTTAATCAACTAATTAATTAATACTTATTTATTTTTAATTCCGTTTTAAACAGGGGCTGGGCCCCGTCGGTCATAGGGCCGGGGCGGACATGTCCGGGCCGTGTCTGTTCAGGCACCGGACACGTCCGGGCCAGCGCGCGCGCGTGCACCAGAGGCGAGGCCAAGGCCGGAGCGCGGCGCGGCGAGGCCGGCCGGGCGGGCGCGAGGGGAGGCACAGCGAGCGCGGGCGAGCGGCAGCCGGGCGCGGTGCGGCGTCGGGACCGGAGGCGCGCGGGAGGCGGTGGCGCGCGCGGCGGGCGAGCGGGGCCGGAGCGGGCGCGGCCGAAGCGCGCGGTCGCGCGTGAGCGAGCGGGCGGCGGGGCGCGGCCGGAGCACGCTCGGGCCGGGCGGCGGCCGGAGAAGGGGAGGCGAAGGAAGAGAGGGGAGGAGGTGGCCCTCACAGCGGGGCGCAGGGACGGGCAGCGTGCTCGGGGAGGGTGGCCGGAGGAGGCGGCGCCGGCGGCGGGGTCCGGGCGGCGGCAGGCGGCGACGGGCGGCGCGGGGAGGCGCGGGATCGGGGGGTGGGGGGAGTGAGCGAGGGGGGGTGGAGGCGGCTAGGGTTCGGTCGGGTGGGGGATATGGGGGAGGGGAGTGGCGCAGGCTGGGCCGGCCTGGCTAGCCCAGCGGCCAGCTGGGCCGAGGCCCAGCGAGGGGGGGGGGCTTTATTTTCTTTTGTTCTTTTTCTTTTTATAAATTCATATACCTCTGTTTAGTAAATAGTTAGGCCCCAAACCGAATTTTGTAAAAAGGGAGACCTAGTCCATAAATACCAGTGCTTTATTTCCTAACACCTAAAATTAGTTTGGGCAAAACATCATTTCATACTTAAATTAGATTTAATAAATGGTTATTAAATATTATTTTTAGTCGCTGTTTGAAGATGTTTGAGTCACTTACCCAACTCCAATGATGTTTGTTTCAATTTTAGAATTGTCTCTGATTTATTTGCTATTTAATGAACAATTTAGTTTCTATGTTGGACAACTTTTATTTTCCACTTTCATTTAAATTTGAATTTGAGGTTAGGAGTTGAAATGCAATACGATGTTAATGATGATCATGCACTGATAATCATGCTGACTTGGTATTATCAAAATGGGATTACTGTGGCTAACCACCGGGGGTGTTACATCTATGCCAGCAGCTTTGAGGGCACAATGTTAGAAGAACATTTGTGTTGAATTGACCCGATTGATGTTATGCTATGAGATTCTTTCGTCACAAGTTAAATGGTTAATAACACAGAGATGGTTAACGTTTGCATGATTCCTTAGACCATGAGAGTATCGAGTTTCTTCATGCTTGATTCATGAACTTTGGGGTTTGTTAAACGTCATCCGTAAATGGATGGCTATTACGGCGGCTTATGGGTTCATGGGAAAGTATGTCAAGTAACTTGATAGCTCAAGATTGGGATTTGCTCCACCGATGGTGGAGAGATATCTCTGGGCCCTCTCGGTGTTACGGTATCCATCATCGTCTGGCCAGACACAGGGTGATTTGATCACAGGGATGCCGGAACACGGTAACGAGAAAAGAGAACAATACCGGTAACGAGGTAACTGGCATAGTGGACAAGTAGTTGATCCACGGGAATGCCAACATGTCTCACCTCGGGTATTTGTAACATATCGCGAAGCAACAGGAATAGCACACGGCAACTGGAGGTTTACTCGAATATTTATTCGTGTGGTTATAGGGGTCAATATGGGTGTCCACGGCTCCGATGTTGATCATTAATCGAAAAGAGTTCCGGTCATGTCTAAACTTCACCGAATCTATAGGGTCACACGCTTAAGGGTCATCTATCTGCTGAATACTAGACAAGGAGTCCGAGAGATAGTCGCTGGAAAAGTTTCGGAGACAACGGAAAGGTTCCGGAGAGAACACCGAAAAAGTTTCGGTAAAACCAAAAAGTTGTTTCGGATAAAACAATTGATCCAAAAAGGTTTCGGCAAGCACCGGGAATGTTTTGGAGGTTGCCATATTGGTCTGGTAATTTCTGGAATTTTTTCGGAGATAAAACCGAAAAAAAGTTTCGGAGCTGCCGGAGTTGTTTACCGGGTAAACAAAGATGGTTTAAATTAAACCACCATACTGGAAATGTTCCAGAGCGTGTCCAGATAATTTTGAGGGTGTCGGAAATGTTCTGGGACCTTTCGGAATTTTTCAGAAGTAATAGTCGCGGAAAACATCTTGTCCCAGCGTGAGGGGACAAGATCCCACGGATCGTGGGGCCTGTTTTGGGCTGTTTTGGGGGCGCCTCCCCTTGAGGGGGCAGCCCCTTGTGGCTGGACAAAGATGTTGGGGGGCCCCCCATGGTGGGGGGCAGCCCCCACAAATGGTGGAGAGTGTTGGGAGGAAGGTCGGGCCCCATGGGGGAACACCATGGACAAGGGAACATGTTTTTCCCTTGTTTGGTGGGAACATGTTCTCCTTGTTTTGTGGGAACATGTTTTTCCCATGTTTAGTGGGCTGAAATTTCAGCCCCCTCCACCCCTTCCACCACTATATAAGGAGGAGGAGAGGTGCTCTCCAACTCCACTCCAACTCTCTCACACATGGCATGCATGATCTGCCTTTCTTCTCTCCCTCCCACGAAATAGTTTCGTAGTGGCGAAAGGCTGTCTGGGTTCCGGTGGGAACTAGTTCTGGACGGCGAAGCCCTGCTGGATAGATGATACCGTATGTGTGCAACCCCGTAAAGAGGTCGTAGCTTCGTCCTTTTTCCTGGGGGGCTGTTTTGAGAGTGCCTCCCGAAGGGCTGTCCAAGTGACGGTCTGAGTTCTGTGAGTCCTCCCGAAGGGCTGTCCGTGACACTGTCCGAGGGACTGTCCGACCGCCTCCCGGAGGGCTGTCCGAAGGAAAGATGAGTGTATACATCCTCGCGGTTGGGAGGTTGTAAATCCTAGCTGCGGGGATCTGCACGGCCGAACGTCATCGACTCTACTTCCGCTGCGCTACGAGTCGGTAACGAAAAAGATCAAACCATGTATGCAGTCTTCATAGTGGTCCTGGGCTGGAGCGTAGGTCGGAAAATTTTTGTTTTCTGCTGCGTTACCCTACAGTGGCATCATGAGCCGTGCTATATGTAGATGCAGATTGCGATCTAGAATACATGGAGATGTATCGGTGTTGCACAATATAATTAGGTTGTAGATGAGTTCTATTACTGAAAATTATTTGTGCGGGTAGCAGATGAAATCTGTTACCTGATGTTCTTGTTGCTTCCCTGGAATTTGCATATTTCTGATCTTGATAACAGCATGGTGGAGTTTCAATGTTCTGGCAATCCGCGATTCTGATTGATCAACGAAGTGCTAACAGTTCATTGAATTCCACCGTAGTTAAAAAGAAAGATGAAATTTCACAGACGAAAGGGCAATGCAGATATGATCTGCACGGGGGTCATGCGTATGACGAAGTTTAGTATGGGGCTCGAGATTTTATTATCTCGTGTTTCATACACCCTGGAAAGTTAATTTAGTGACTTGAATAATCATACTTGATGATGGACGTTGGTAGCTTCGGTTTGTTTCGAAACCTTAGAAGCCACGTAAAACAATTTTTTGCTTGAACCGATTAGAGACGTCTAACTTGGTTTTGCAGGAGGGTTTGCATGTGCATATGATGTGGTATAGCAGTGCTCATAATAATTTGATTATGTATGAGATGACTATATGATGTAAATTAATTAACATGACCTGCGTGTCATGATTCGGCATGATGGCTGGAGCCATATGATTGCACTTAAAATGACCTGCGTGTCAACCTTGTTGTAATGCATTATTTTATTAGCTATACAGATAGCAATATTATCTAGTGCATCGACAAGGTGGTGGCAATCTTCGCGAAGGTGAACACCGACGCGAATGCCGAAGACGAAGAAATGAAAGACTTCTCCGTCAGAAAGGGCTATACCATATCATGCTATTATGAATTGCCTGAGATGTTTATCCCTTATGATGCACCCTTCTTAATTGTGCGGTAGTCGCTTTTATTAGGGTGATCTCTCACAAAATATCAAGTAGTTAGTGTTCTCCCAAGTGTAGCACCGTCACGGCATCTATCTTTTCGGGGTACGACATGTACACATGAGTACGAACGATTAGGGATGTGTGAGGCGGGTGAGGTCAGACCTCGCAGCAAGATCACTTGGTTGTCTTGACGTTCAGGCAGGACAGTCCTGAGCTCGGAACACACGCATCGAAAGATGAACAAGAGTCGCATAGAGATGTGATTGGCAAGTTGGCCTACCAATTGAAATTCACGTCATCAGTGATGAACCCGTCAATGGCGTCGAATTGAAATGCGGATCTTGAATCACTCACAATCAATTATGAGAGATATTGATTTGAGTGGGAGCGCACTGTAGAATTAACTTGTTTAATTCTCAGTGCAATTAATTATGAACTCTGTTTAAGTGTGATTTGCATAATAGTTGTAGAATAATGGCTCGCGTTTCCACCTTCCCTGTTAAAATTGAATAGCTATTAAATATCTGGTTAAAACTTTACAGTTGGTAACGTAATGTGAGGATTGTCCTCAAGAGTGCCAAGAAGGACTTTGTCCTATCGCATACTTTGGTATTCTCCCGCTAATGCTATGGATCATGTGACTCTCGTCCTTCGATCCAAAGGCTAGAATTCCGTTTCAGTCAAGTGCAATACATTTGCTTCCATGAGACCCGAACTTCGAAAGTTTGGATAGTTATGTGATATTCATGGAATCTGAAAATCATTTTCAGAGACAGACAAAGGCTAAAAAGATATGAGATATGCAAAGCAATGTTTGTTTGCAAACTATTAGTAAAGGAGTTTACTATGCATTAGACTGATAAGAGAGGGATCCAGAAGAACGCCTGTCATATGATGAAAGGTGAATAAAACAACAACTTAAAGAGAAAGGAAGTGTCCGAAGGGTGTTAGTGTGACTTACACACCTAGGAAGTCCGGGGCTAATGCCACTCTTAAGTTCGGTGCTTCTTCTGAGAGTATGAGAAATACTAAAAGTTAAACTGTTAGAAGTATAAAGGCAGAAGGAAAGAAGACTGGAATATCCAGCTCATGTATGAATGTCATACATGTTTTTGATGTATAGAAGGCTGGTCAAAGATATAGTTCTTGGGAATTATGGTTAAACATGTTAATCACTAATTCTTGGGTATTGTGAGACAATCACAAAGATACCCGCTCGATTGCATTCTGTTGCAACTCAATGTAAGAACTACTATGGCCTGAAAGACTAGCTAGGAATGAGGTTTAGATACACGTAGGGAACATAGTAAATGTTACTATACCTTCCATCGGTGTATTTCCTATGTATTTACTTTCATAATTCTTTTTAGAGTTTCACACTCTAGCCCTTTGCATAAGGTATCTTGCAAGAAGGTTGTTCATAAGAGAACTTTTGATGTTCGTTGTTATGAATAACATAAGGGCCATACTTTCATTATGAATGAGATGTATGTTATGAATGTTGATAATAATACATTACCTCTGGGTTTACTTTCATAATTCATTTTAGAGTTTCATACACTCTAGCCCATTGCACAATGTTTGTTGCAAAAGAGTTGTTCATAAAAACAACAATTGTTGTTCAGTATTGTGAATAACATGAAGGGCCATGCTTCCATCCAAGATGGGATGTATGTTATGAATATTGATGGTAATATGATACATCCATAACACTGACGCTAAATGTCGCAAGACTAAAAATAATACCACACAAGTGTGGCACTGCATTTGGTCACATTGGAGAAACCCGCATGGAAAATTCCATTATGATGGATTTTGAAGTCGTTTGATTTTCAATCATCTGACACTTGCAACTTTTCTCCGAAAAGTGAAGTGACTAAAATACCATTCACAGGCCATAAGGAATGGACAACAAACTTATTGGTGATCATACATTCGATGTGTGTAGTCCGATAAATGTTGTTAGTAGTGGGTTTATCTATCTTCAGAAATGACTCAAGTAGAAATATGGATATTTACTTGATGAGACATAGGTCTAGATCTTTTGAATTCATTCAAAAGGTTTTCAAGAATGATGTAGAAGTTACTTTAACAAGAAAATTATGTTTCTACAATTAGATTGCAGAAAGGAATATTTGAGTTACAAGTTTAGCGAATGTCTGATGAGTTGTGAAAGGGGTTTCATAAATTGCACCTCCCGGAACACCACTGCAAGTGGAAAGTCCGTGAAGATGTAATCGAACCATTTATGACATGGTAAGATCAAATATGACATAAATAAATTTGCCATTACCCCTTTTAAAGAGTGATGCTTTAGAGACTACGGCTTTTACACTGAAAAGAGCTCCATCAGGTCTGTTGAAATGACGCCATGGTATGGTACGCCCAACCATGTTATATCTTTTCTTAAACATTTGGAAAATGGGGCTTGTGTAAAAAGTTACAAACCTATTCCAAATCAGACAAGTGCTACTTTGTAGGTTATCCCAAAATGTTGGGTATTCCTCCCTCACTATACCAAGGCAAATAGGTTTGCCACAAAGGACGGTATGCTTTTTGAAGAAAATGGTTCTTTCAAAAAGGTGAGTGGGAGAATAGTGCAACTCGACGAGATAAACAGT
Organism: Thinopyrum elongatum; assembly: GCA_011799875.1. NCBI lineage: Eukaryota > Viridiplantae > Streptophyta > Magnoliopsida > Poales > Poaceae > Thinopyrum > Thinopyrum elongatum. The sequence continues at coordinate 725,557,804 of CM022303.1, forward strand.
ATCTTCGTCATCAGATCAAAGGAAAGAGACCTTGGAAGTAATTCCAAAGTTTCCTACTGCGACTGATACGGAAGTCTCTACAACAAAATGTATGGACTTCGGTCGAACTTGCAGCTAAACCACGTAGGCAAGGCTCGTGCAAACCTCTCAGGTGCGCAGATGAGATATTGTTGTTAGACAACAGTATACCTACGATACACAAAGAAGCGTTGATGGGCCCTGACTCCGGAATTGGCTACATGCCAATACAATCCGAGATAGTTTCCACATATAAATGTTTCAAGATTAAAATCTTGATACACCTTTCGGAAGACTTAGAGTCTAACGAATTTTATGGAACTAAAAACTGATACAGATAAAAATGTTTTATCCATAAACTCGACTTTTTCAAATAACAAGTTCAAGGAGTTGACTACGATGAGGTTGTTTCACCGTAGCGATGCTTGAAGTCGGTTCGGGTTGAACTAGCATTTAATACACAATATGGAAATGACAAAAGGATTTCCATCTGATGGAAATGAAACCAAGGACTTGCATGTGTTAAAGTCCAAGGTATTTTGTCAGTCCAAAGGATTCTAGTAAGTATGCAAACTTCAGAGTTCCAGCAATGGACAGAAGAGAGCAAAATGGAGTTGAAATCTTCGTGTTTTGATGAAATGGTCAAAAAGGGTTTTGACTTCATCAATGGGTAACAAAGATGCTTGTGATTCAAGAAAGTAAGTGGGAGCATAATAATATTTCTAAAAACGTTGTGTGCTTGACACATTGTTAATTGGAAATAAATTTCTTGACACGAATTAGGACTTCATTTGAAAATTGTTTTTTCGATGAAGTGCTTGGGCTAAATAGCCTTAATATTAGGCATAGTGATCTATGGAGATAGATTTACCTAATGGGGCTAAGCAATGAATACATATTGACAAGATGCTAAAACTTTTTAGCATTTAAAACGCCAAGGAGTGATTCTTGTCGATGTCACATGGAAAGAGTTTTGCAAGACTCGGTGTCCCAAAAACACTGATGAGCAAAATACATGATGGAGATTCCACACACCTTTGTATTTGGATTAATCATGTATTCCGTGGTATGTAAAAACAACCAGATATGTCCAATACTCCAAAATTGTTGTGAGTATAGATACCAAAGTGATCAAAAGTATTGATCATGGGACAACAGTGAAAGATGCCATTGAGTACTAGAGTAGTACTGATGACATGTTTTCTCGCAAGCAGAGATTATGAAGTGTTTGTTGTAAGTAATTACATCGATACAGTCTTCATCAATACTCCATGCGATTTTTGATTTAAGTTAAGGGTTTTGTGTAATACACAATATGGTGGCACAGTTAGTTGAAAAATGTTCCAAACAAGTTACTATGACGAATTCTATAACAGAGGCGAAGTATGTTGCCGCTTTTAAAAGCGACAAAGAAGATGTTGAATCATATAGTTCATTCATGAACTTAGTATGGTTCCAAGATGGCTTTTGTCAATGGGACACTACTGCAGGTAGTTGCTCCATAACTCAGTCTGAGGAATCCAGGTTCGACCTGTGATTCACATACATACAAAGCCATGTCCACACAAAATATGAATTTTGTGAAAGCGTGAAAACGCGAGGATATGCAAAGATACACACGGAGCTGAAGTTGTCAGATCCGTTGGACATCAGGCTATACCACAAGCGAATCATATTTACACAGGTGTGCCACAGGTGTGAAGTGCATTAGCATTAACTAGATTATTGACTCTAGTGCAAGTGAGAGTCTGTAGGAGATATGCCCTAGAGGCAATAATAAATTTTATTATTTATCTCCATGCTCATTATTATGTTTATGTTCCATGCTATAACTGTTGTGGTTCCTGAGCCCGTATATCGATAAAGACTCTGGGGAAAACCCATGTGCACGTGTGGAATAATAAACGGTAAAATGTATTCCTAGTCATGCCTCTAAGACTAGCTCAAGTGTTGCATGATGATTATGTTTTCCCAATCATGGGCATGTCTATGCCAGCAGCTTTGAGGGCACAATGTTAGAAGAACATTTGTGTTGAATCGACCCGATTGATGTTATGCTATGAGATTCTTTCGTCACAAGTTAAATGGTTAATAACACAGAGATGGTTAAAGTTTGCATGATTCCTTAGACCATGAGAGTATCGAGTTTCTTCATGCTTGATTCATGAACTTTGGAGTTTGTTAAACGTCATCCGTAAATGGATGGCTATTACGGCGGCTTATGGGTTCATGGGAAAGTATGTCAAGTAACTTGATAGTTCAAGATTGGGATTTGCTCCTCCGACGGTGGAGAGATATCTCTGGGCCCTCTCGGTGTTACGGTATCCATCATCGTCTGGCCAGACACAGGGTGATTTGATCACGCGATGCCGGAACACGGTAACGAGAAAAGAGAACAATACCGGTAACAAGGTAACTGGCATAGTGGACAAGTTGTTGATCCACGGGAATGCCAACATGTCTCACCTCGGGTATTTGTAACATACCGCGAAGCAACAGGAATAGCACACGGCAACTGGAGGTTCACTCGAATATTTATTCGTGTGGGTATAGAGGTCAATATGGGTGTCCACGGCTCCGATGTTGATCATTGATCGAAAAGAGTTCCGGTCATGTCTATACTTCACCGAATCTATAGGGTCACACGCTTAAGGGTCATCTATCTGCTGAATACTAGACAAGGAGTCCGAGAGATAGTCGCTGGAAAAGTTTCGGAGACAACGGAAATGTTCCGGAGAGAACACCGAAAAAGTTTCGGTAAAACCGAAAAGTTGTTTCGGATAAAACCATTGATCCAAAAAGGTTTTGGCAAGCACCGGGAATGTTTTGGAGGTTGCCAGATTGGTCTGGTAATTTCTGAAATTTTTTCGGAGATAAAACCGAAAAAAAGTTTCGGAGCTGCCGGAGTTGTTTACCGGGTAAACAAAGATGGTGTTAAATTAAACCACCATACTGCAAATGTTTCAGAACGTGTCCAGATAATTTTAGAGGGTGTCGGAAATGTTCTGGGACCTTTCGGAATTTTTCATAAGTAATAGTCGCGGAAAACATCTTGTCCCAGCGTGAGGGGACAAGATCCCACGGATCGTGGGGGCTGTTTTGGGCTGTTTTGGGGGCGCCCCCCTTGAGGGGGCAGCCCCTTGTGGCTGGACAAAGATGTTGGGGGGGCAGCCCTCACAAATGATGAAGAGTGTTGGGAGGAAGGTGGGGCCACATGGGGGAACACCATGGACAAGGGAACATGTTTTTCCCTTGTTTGGTGGGAACATGTTCTCCTTGTTTTGTGGAAACATGTTTTCCCCATGTTTAGTGGGCTGAAATTTCAGTCCCCTCCACCCCTTCCACCACTATATAAGGAGGAGGAGAGGTGCTCTCCAACTCCACTCCAACTCTCTCACACATGGCATGCATGATCTGCCTTTCTTCTCTCGCTCCCACGAAATAGTTTCGTAGTGCCGAAAGGCTGTCTGGGTTCCGGTGGGAACTAGTTCTGGACGGCGAAGCCCTGCTGGATAGATGACACCGTATGTGTGCAACCCTGTAGAGTGGTCGTAGTTTCGTCCTTTTGCCCGAGGGGCTGTTTTGAGAGTGCCTCCCGAAGGGCTGTCCAAGTGACGGTCCGCGTTCTGTGAGTCCTCCCGAAGGGCTGTCCGTAACACTATCCGAGGGACTGTCCGACCACCTCCCGGAGGGCTGTCCGAAGGGAAGATGTGGGTATACATCCTCGCGGTTGGGAGGTTGTAAATCCTAGCTGCGGGGATCTGCACCGCCGATCGTCATCGACTCTACTTCCGCTGCGCTACGAGTCGGTAACGAAAAAGATCAAACCTTGTATGCAATCTTCATAGTGGTCCTGGGCTGGAGCGTAGGTCGAAATTTTTTTGTTTTCTGCTGCGTTACCCTACACTCCCATCTTCATTGAAATTGGAGAGCTAGCTAGGGATTTTATCCTTTTTGATATTCAGCATGTAATCTGGGCAGCAAACATTCCGCCTCATCTTTGTGCGAACCGTGCTTGCACTTTGAATATGACCGAAAGCTGGCTCAAAGAAACACCAAGCTTTCTAGTGACCAACTTATTGGTTGATTGTCCTAAGCATGCTTTCTCTTAAATAAAGAAAGAGATCTTGCCTCAGCCTTACGAACCGCCACCTCCTCCAAAAAAAAAGGCTAGGGTTCCTGCCTCTCGCCGGAGCCGCTGCAGGTCCGCCTCGTCTCCGGTGGCCCTAGGGCCATGGGGGCGTGGTGGATCCTGGCAAGGGCCGGCGGGAGGGCTTTGATATTTGTCGTTTCTTTCCGTTTTGTTAGTGTTTGTGTCCTGCTCAGCAAGACGAGACGGCGGCGGCTCCCTGAAGATGGAATAAAGGTCTCCCGCCTAGTCCCCGTTCCGGCGGTGCGTCTAGCATCGTTGGTGGGCGTGTGGAGGTGTGTCTCCGGCGGATCTATCTTTGGTGAATTTGCTCGGATCTCGTCGTTGTTCGTCTACGTTCGTGTGTCTTTGGGTTGGATCCTTCCGATCTACGTTTGTCTTCATCGGCGACGGTTGCTGTGCTGGTGCGCTGGTCCTATGGGGCCTTAACACGACGACTTCCCGACTGTCTACTACAACAAGTTGTGCCCGACTCCGGCGATGGAGGGGCGATGACGATGGCGCGCCTTCGGCTCGATTCAGTCCTTGTAGTCGTCGCTAGGTGGTCTATGAATCTGGATGCAATTTTTATTATTTCTGGTGTTCGTTGTACTACAATAATTAAAGATGAATAGATTGGAAGTTTTCTCGCAAAAAAAAAGAACTGTCCGAAAAAAAAGGTGCGGGTCTTTCAGCCTTTTATTTTAGCTGGGTATTATAGGAAAAGTCTACGCGTATATATACTCCTATATAACACATAACATGGCCTAGTACTAAACCAATTAGGTGATTGCACACGTACGGCCTTTTTGTTTGAGAAAACTGGTTTTCAATAACAAAAAGAGTGTACTTTTGTGCCGGATTTTTTTGAGGTATTTGGGCTGGATTAGCTTTTTTCAAGAGTTTATAGGTAGAGTACCCCTCGCAGACCACCGCTAACGCCCCCCTGAAAGGCACCGTGATCATCTCTGCATGTCACCCTCACCGCACATCAGTTATGTGTCTTTGCTACTGCCGCATCTGCATTCAACTTTGCAAACCACTCAGGTGGCGGCTTCCAAACACGAGGGGGTTTAGTAGCCGATGGGTCACGCTTGCATGGCACTGCATGGGCAGTCCGTAAGAGCATCTATAGCCGGGTGGCCCAAACCATCCTCAAACGTCTGGGCAGCTCGCCCGGTCACTGACCGATCATAATTTTTCGACTCAGACGGACGCATTAAACGGGCTTCAAAAGCCCGGACTCACCGGCACCCCTCATATCCAGCCCAAATATGGGGCGGATATGGGGGCGCCCGGGCACGCCGCCACGTCGGACCCGGCCCATGCTGGCCCACCCGATCCCACCTATATTCGTCCCCATCCGCTCGCCGGAGCAAACCCTAGCCACTTCACTCCACTCCCCTCCGCCACCCGAGCTCACCTCCGGCAGTTTCTGACCTTCTCCGGCATAGCAGGCAGCGGATCGGACTCCGACCACTCTGGATCCGTCGACTGGGGTGTCATCCCGTGCGGGTTGGAGGCAATGGCAGTCCGCATTGCACTCCGCCGCTCCCGAGAGGACAGCACCCGGCTGACGGACGGATCTATCCGCCGCGACTCCATAGCGTTGGCTCACCGGGCGCTCGGATCCTCTGGTGCTTGATACTCGCGGTCCCTGTAGCTGGAACACCTATTTTTTCCCATCACCGGTCGGGCATACTATATGAGCCCCACCGGGAACGGGCGGCCTGTCGTGGGAAGGAGAGGATAAGGGCTGCCGAGGCTCGTATTGCGGCGGAAATGGCGGCGGCGGAGGCAGCTGATGCTGTGGCGCGGGTGGCCGCAGAGGAGGCAGCCCTTCACTATTTTTTTTCCACGGTCTGCCTATATGCCGAGCGCCGCCGCCCATGCGGTTGCCGAAACCTCATGGCTTCGCCAACTTCTCCAAGAGCTTCATCGACCTATCGACAGATCCACTGTTGTCTATTGTGATAATGGGTCTGCTGCCTACATGCCTGCTGACCCTGTGCAGCACCATCGTACGAAGCACATCGAGATCGACATTCATTTTGCATGTTCCCACCTCTACACAATATGCAGATATTTTTACGAAGGGGTAAACGACTGTGCTTTTTGTTGAATTTCGGTCCAGTCTCAATGTTTGGCAAGCCCACGTTGACAATGTAATGGGCTATTAGACACTACAGTTATCTCCCAAGCTATTATCCTGTAGGTGCTCCTAGTTGAGAAGAGATGCTAGACTAGACTCATGGGCAGGTTACGGGGATTTAACGGGGCGGAGTGAAAATCAGGGGGGCCAATTAGTGGAGGGCACGCCGGGGGGGGGGGGGGCCACCTGTGTCTCTCTCCCCCTTCATTCCTACTGTTCGAACATTTTCTACTATTCGCCACCCCGACCTGTCCACTCTCCCCGGCTGAGCTACATCCACCCCTCCCTTGCCATCCGGTGTTGACTACGTTTTTTGCATCACTTTTTGTCTGCAACTTTCGGCGTGATACCCGCCGTGGGGGGTGAGGGGGGGGGGGGGGGGGGGGGGGGGTGGGTGTTGGTTCTGTAATAGTCCGTTGTTTTCCTCCGTGCGTGTAGTATTATTGCTAGTTGAGACATATCCATGCATGCATGCGCCATGCATCACCGCCTCATCCCACGTCCGTGTGTGGGCGCGTGTACTCCCCCCCCCCCGGTACTCTCTCTCTCTCTCTCTCTCTCTCCCCCTCCCTCCCTCCCTCTCTCTGTCAGTTAGTTGTGCACTTCAATTATGAGGTGATCACCTTACTGCCATGTTGTCATAGCTGCAGAAAAAACTCCTTCTATAGTGTTTTCCTGGTTCCTTCTCGATGCCTCTACTGAGTTTAAAAATCTCCACATTACTACAATTTTGACGTTGTGGTTTATGTGGGATGTGGTGAAAGAGTAAATGAGATGGCCGAGGTTCTCATGGGTTACCCACAATCGACAATGACATTGACCGAAGAACTTGGAGAGTGGAACCGGTCCAAGTGAGTGACGAGCTCACCATGGTCTACTTCTTACTCTAGATTGAGTCGTCATGCTCGCCAAGCGCGGAATCATATGTGGACTACACACTAGGTTGTCCGACAAATCCTGTTCTGCTGGCCAGAATCTCGCCTCGCTCAACCCGTTGGCACTCATCACCGACACACGAAGAAGACTTGCGGTCCGGGGTTTCTCTCATTGCAACGCACGGAAAAGTGTGCCAGTTATTTATAATGTATAAATGTAATCTTGTGGTTAACTATATGGTCCTTTTAAACGATGAAAGAATCCTATCAGATCGGGGTCAAGCTTAATTAGCTACGTATATCCAAGGAGCTGAGACTGCGTGACACAATCTCGACGAAATCAACAGCACTATCTTATGAACTCGATCAAATATTCGAGTGTGTAGATTCACGATCTGTTTCACTTTAGCTAGCGAGATGGCACATACGTCCGGACGCCAGCCTTGTCCTCTTTTTTTTTCCGCAAAGTCCTTGTCCTCTCTTGCTGGGGCTAATCGACCACCGGTTCTTGATTTATTGATCACAACCACTGGCGACAATTATTGCAAGTAGAAACCCAACAACAAAATAAAAAAGAAAAATATCTAAGTTATGAAACAAATTTCCTAGCTCTGCCGGCCATCAATAATCAATCTAATCTGTATAATAGTTGAAGCATCCATGCGTAGCTAGGACTACACGGATCACACGTATTAATCAAGCACAGCTGGCTTGTCCTGAATCCTCATGCTCTGGCGACGGCTTCTTGAAACCCTCTTCGAGGCTGAGGTCCTTGCGGGCGAGGTGCTCCATGCGGGCGACGAACTGGTGGTCGAACCAGTCGCGGTTGCTGCAGCCGGCGACGCACTTGCGCAGCGCCGCCTCCACCCTGGCGCACGCCTCTTGGTCCACGACGTGCCCGGTGTCGTCCCGGCGCCCCTCGATCTCCCTGGGGTAGCACTCGGTCATCGCCGCAATGAACTGGTCTCCGCAACCGCCTTTCTCCGCATGGTCTATGACCTCAAAGACTTCGCCGAGGAACTTTAGGGAGGACTGGACGGCCCCCATGTCCGCGGCCGACCGTCGGTCTGGTAGGTTTTTTCTTTTCTTTTTGAGGGGTGCGATCTGCTAGGGTTAACGAAAGTGCATACCTAGCTCGCGGTCGATCGAACGTTGTGCTAAAGACGTGCCGCCGGCGAGCGTTTATGTACATATATACGTATGTATTATTTTTTTGCGACGTATGTATGTGCGGTAGACTTTCCGCCCAAGGAATGGTCGGCATTGATTATATAGTTTGCCATACGTGTTAATCCTTTCGTTACCTACTAGTGCATGTCGTTTTAGAAACAACTTTCATAACAACTGCCTTAATATCCTGGCCAAAATCTATAAAATTAAATTCTAACCAAAATATCATTCAGAACAAATATTTTTCTCACCAACCCAATCTTAATATTTTGAGTCCATACTGTCACTTAAAGTTCTTTTTCCATGGTAATACATGTCTCATTTATATGACATAAAGATCATAGTATAAGTCACGTACATACCGACCCGGCAACACTGAAAAGATGGCAGAATGTAGGTTTTGCTCAAAGAAATACCAACCAAGAGGTAATATTACAAATAAGATCAAAGAATCCTCTGAGCTTAACACCGACATCCGTCACCTGTCTCTGGCATCACCACAGCAGCCACCAAAGAAAAATAAATGACGGATCACCTTCACATCCGAGCTCGATGCGGCTCCATCACTGATATGCAGCTTTACTGACCTCCAAGGTGCCTGAACAAAGGCGAAATCATTACCGTTGAACGAACCAGACTGGGGCAACACCCCGGACATGCCATCAAACTTCGGATTTCGCACCCCCACACGACTAAGACATCGAAGGAGAAAACCATACATGTCATCCACGAACCACGAACCCAGCACATGATCCACAATCTTCCAGATGCCGCCAATGCAGACCATAATCTTCATCCGCTCTTGGACTACCTCCCAAGCTCCACGCTAGCACTGGAGCAAACGCCGATGCAATGATGGACCCGAGGACACATGGGCATCACAAGGATGCCGCCGCCGCCACACCATCCTTGCTTGAACAGACTAGTCATATGATTTCCAAATCCATCCCCAACCATAGGACCAATCGCCCCGTCGGAGTAGGATCTGAAAAATCTTTATTCAGTGCCGCTATTGCCACCGCAGAAGCCACGACGATGAACAACCTAAAAAACTAAACTATGAAATTCTAAAAATGATCCACACGCGTGGATCCGGCTACCCCACTCACTACCGATGACCGAGGTCGCTGCCGGAGGGGATTTGCCAGAGGGCAGCAACGAGTAGGTTTTTGTTTCTTCGGAGGAAAGAAAAGTGAACTTTTATTGTGACTTAAAGTTGGTGGGGTTTGGCTTCGGTGTCATGTATTTGAAACTGTAGCCAATACAAAATACAGTTGTAGCAAGACACAAACACATACAATATCCTGAAAATATGCATTGTTCTATGGAAAGGTGTTCGCGCTAGCCAACCCTGCCTTGTCGCCCCCGTGTGCGACCAGGAGGGAAATCCAAGTTGCCGCCAGCATTGTCACTCCATCCACCTCTCCCTCCTTCCTCGCCGCCGCCAAAGGGCACAGCCAAGCAAAGCGGTGCTTGGGTGATCTGGTCTCTAGCCACGGAGTTCGGTGCGGGCCAAAGCATATAGAGCCTGGAAGCAACGCTGGGTGTTCGCCCGTTGGGAGTCCTGGTGCAACAACCAACATGCAACCATGCATGTTTGTCAGAACCAGAAAAAAACAATGACATCAGTGCAACAAAAGTTACTTCATTTATGATTGTGTTAACTCCGAGACTGTGTACTTGATTTACGATTCATCCTCGCGGTTTGCTTTCTCGCAATGAGAGCTTATATATAAGAGAAGATATGTCTATGTTTCAATGGGAAAAAATCCACATTACATGAAGCCAGCTAGTGAGTAATGAAATTGCCATGGTATTGTACCCAAGTGGCAACTTTGCTACCGACACAATGGCAATTTTGGCATTCATTTATCGTCGGGTGGCAACTTTAGGGTCTAGAAAAGAGTTTGCCTGAAGATACCCAGGTGATATCTACTTGTGAAGCCCTCGACGTTAAACACAACTCTATGAATACGAATCATGAATCAGGCGGATGGTTTTCTGTGCAAAACAATTTCCCTCTTGCTATTTTTTCTCTGGCTCTTCTAGAGCACATCTACATGTGCTATAGCAAAACATCTTTTACACCAAACAGATGCATGGAGTGGAAAGGCCACAAGTACTTTGTGTCTAACGTCTAGTGAGTGAACGTTCCCTCTATATACTGAATGTTATCTTTTATATTACTATAAAGAAAAGTGTTAAACAGATAAAGAAAGAGAACTCAAAGTCAAGACAAATTCAGTGGATGATATCCAATTTTATATTTTTAGCCGTCCTAAAATACAATGCATACAAGATTATCTAGAGAGAATGGTATAGGTCATGCATGCATACAAGCAGACAAAATAAAACCCCAACGTCTAATTTTCCTGGTCTAGGAGTATTTGTATAAGATATATCACCGTCACTTATGCATATGCGTACCGAAGGGTTTGCTGAACCGATGTTTTGACCGAAAGATTGTGTACTAGTAGTCGGGGAACAGGAACGTAGTGAGAACAATGAACTAAGTATGTTTTAACCGAAAGATTTTGTACTAGTTGTCAGGAACACGAACGAAGTGAGAACAATGAACTAAGTATGTTTTGACTGAAAGATTTTGTACTAGTTGTCAGGAGCACGAATCGAAGTGAGAACAATGAACTAAGAATGTTTTGACCGAAAAGATTTTGTACTACTAGTTGTCATGGAACACGAGCGAAGTGAGAACAATGGAGATTGTGCATATATAGGGAAACTCCAGAACTAAAAGAGAAAGATTAGTCAACACAGATATAACTTTTGCCTATTATATCAAGTATACTAACTTCGTCGAATATAATGAATCTAATCCGTTTATACGAGCATAGGGCATGCATATCATAGCTTAGCTTCTCCTCATGCCGGTCCACCACCTGAATATGGCTTGTTCATCTCTCCAAATATCGTGCGGCAACGGCTTCTTGTCCTGGTCAAGGACCATGTTCATGCGCCGGTGGTGCTTGAACACCGCCGGGTTGTCGGTGAAGCACTCGCGCAGCGCCGCACGCCTCGCCGGATGTCGTGTTCTGACGCTTGGGGAGTGTAGCGGCCGCGGCATTCGTCGATCGCCTCCTTGAAGTCGACGAATCACGCGCCATTGGTCACGTGATACACGACGGTCGCCTTCTTGACGTCTTCGGCCCACTGTGATGCTTCGCCTGATGCATCGGGTGCTATCGTTGTGGTCAAGAGCTCCATCGCGTTAGCTAGCTTGCTAAGGTTAACAACTAAATCGATCGATCCCTGTGTATGTCACTTTAAATAGCTACTCGTACCCATCATTGGTTACTAAAAGTTACATACAGTATTATATTGTATATACCAGACAAAGACAAAGAGCTTCATAATTCATGAGATCAAAACAAGCTTCACATCAGGTATTCCGCAGGTGGAGCAGCAACAGGGTTACAGCCTATCCAGCACGCCCTACACTAGAATATGGATCATACTAAAAACTAAATAGACGAATTAATAAAGCCTCCAATTATATTATATGAACTATCTACTCTGCTAGTATCAACGATCGATCTATCGTATCCGATGCAAGTACTATCAAACCTGCATGCAATTACTACAAGCTAGCTAGCTTCTCCTCATGCCGGTCCACCACCTGTACCGGCTACTCTCCTCCTCCTGCACCTGCTCCGGCGACGGCTTGACGTCCTCATCGAGAAGGTAGTCCATGCGGTTGATGTACTGGTGCTTGAACCACCGGCGGTTGCGTCCGAAGCACTTGCGCAGCGCCGCGGTCGCCTTGATGCACGCCTCGACGTTGACGACGCCTGGACGTCCATCGTCGCTGTCCAAGGGGTCGCACTCGTTCGTCGCCTTCATGAACTTCTGGAGGCACCCGCCGTTCTCCACGTGGTGCCAGACCACGTTGAAGTCGCACTCGGTCCCCATGGGCTGCCGCCGGTAACTTATGTGGTACAGTATATTTTAGGTTTAATCTAGCCTCGATCAATCGGATGTAACTTATGTCGTACAGTATATATACGTACGTGCCTGCAGATTCTCCAGAAAAAAAAAACGTACGTGCCTGCACATCCGAGACTTGCCGTGCAAGGAATGCCCTGCAGCGCTTTAATTAGGGACCTCAATATGGACCTGACCATCGCGCTACAAACCAGTCTCTCTCTTTTTTTTTTTGAGTTGAAAGCTACAAAACAGTCTCAAGCGAATATTTCTGCTTGCCCATCCGGCACAGATCCAGCCAGCCCAAACCGAAAAAAGGGCAGGCACAGCCCAGTTGCCTAGTATTACACTAAAAAAAATTCAAAACCAAAAAACAATACGAAAAAATAAAAATAAACACTAAAATAAAAAAAAGAACTTACAATGGCTCTGTTCACAGAAACTTTGTGTGTTCAAAAACCTTAAAATTTCCGTGCAACCAAACATAAATTACTGAATTTGCCCGGGTAAAAACATCCACTGCCACGTCGACGTGCCACGGGTGTAGCAAGAGGCCACCAGCACCGCGAGCATCTGGATGGTGCCTGTCGGCCTCGTCCTCCTCGGCACAGGAGGAAGGAAAAAGCGGCCAGGTGAACGGTGAGGAGAGGTGGCGATGCACACGGCCCCCATCAAATTCCCGCCCGGCATGTAGATGGGGACTGGATTGACCTCGCGGTGCCGTCGACGGAACGCCACAAGGAAGGAAGCAGGGAGAGGTGGAGCCGACATCGGGTCACTGGGATGAAGGAAGGCAGGGAGGAGGTGGACGGCCGCCCCTTGGAATACCGGCGAGGTGGAGGAGCTCGGTCATGGGGATGGGAGGCGCACGCTGTCGCCGGACGCCAAGAGCCATGGCGGAGACGGCGAGAACGGCGGCGCATCGGATTGGGTAATGGATAAGCTCGACTCTCGTCTCTCTCTCTAGTACAGACAGAAGTGAAAAGACGCGAGAAAATAAACAGGAAAAACGGTCGCTTAGAGCATCTACAACCCGGACGCCCTATATCCGTCTCATACGCCTGGGCAGTCCGTCCGGTCACTGAACGGTCACAAAATACCGACTCAAACGGAGCTCTCAAAACGGGCCTCAAACGTCCGGGCTGACCGGCACCCCTCATATCCGTCCCAAATGTAGGGCGGATATGAGGCGGTCAGGGCACGCCCGGGCGCGCCCGCCACGTCAGCCCGGCCGACCACTGGCCCACCCCAACCACACAAAAAACCCCGTCCGGCAGAAACCCTACCTCACTCCGCTCCGCTGCGCTACCCTCCCCTCCCCTTCCCGATGCTCCCATTTCCCTAATCTGCCAAATCCCTAGCGCCGGATGTTGGAAATATGCCCTAGTGGCAATAATAAAATGGTTATTATTATATTTCCTTCTTCATGATAATTGTCTATTGTTCATGCTATAATTGTATTAACCGGAAACCGTAATACATGTGTGAATACATAGATTACAACATGTCCCTAGTGAGCCTCTAATTGACTAGCTCGTTGATCAATAGATGGTTGTGGTTTCCTGACCATGGACATTAGATGTCGTTGATAACGGGATCACATCATTAGGAGAATAATGTGATGGACAAGACCCAATCCTAAGCATAGCACAAGATCGTATAGTTCGTTTGCTAGAGCTTTCCTAATGTCAAGTATCATTTCCTTAGACCATGAGATTGTGCAACTCCCGGATGCCGTAGGAATGCTTTGGGTGTATCAAACGTCACAACGTAACTTGGTGACTATAAATGTGCACTACAGGTATCTCCAAAAGTGTCTGTTGGGTTGGCACGAATCGAGACTGGGATTTGTCACTCCGTACGACGGAGAGATATCTCTGGGCACACTCGGTAATGCATCATCATAATGAGCTCAATGTGACTAAGGAGTTAGACACGGGATTATGCGTTACGGAACGAGTAAAAAGACTTGCCAGTAACGAGATTGAACGAGGTATGGGGATACCGACGATCGAATCTCGGGCAAGTAAAATACCGATGGACAAAGGGAATTGTGTACGGGATTTATTGAATCCCCGACATCGTGGTTCATCCGATGAGATCATCGTGGAACATGTGGGAGCCAACATGGGTATCCAGATCCCGCTGTTGGTTATTGACCGGAGAGATGTCTCGGTCATGTCTGCATGGTTCCCGAACCCGTAGGGTCTACACACTTAAGGTTCGGTGACGCTAGAGTTGTTATGGGAAATTGTATATGGTTACCGAAGGTTATTCGGTGTCCCGGACGTCACGAGGAGTTCCGAAATGGTCCGGAGGTGAAGATTTATATATGGGAAGTCCAGTTTCAGTCGCCGGAATGGTTTCGGGGGTTATCGGTATTGTACCGGGACCACCGAAAGGTGTCCGGGGCTCCACCGGGTGGGGCCACCTGCCCCGGAGGGCCTCGTGGGCTGAATATGGGTGGGGACCAGCCCCTTAGTGGGCTGGTGGGCCCCACATGGGGCCAAGGCGCCTAGGGTTGGAAACCCTAGGGGAGGGGGCGCCTCCCACCTTGCTTGGGGGGCAAGTTACCCCCTCCTGGCCGACGCCCCCCCCCCCTCTAGATGCATCTTGTGGGGCTGGCCCCCTCTCCCCTTCACCCTATAAATAAAAGTCGGTGGGAGGGCAGCCGAACCCCTTCCCTGGCGCAGCCCTTCCCCCTCTCCAACACCTCCTCCTCCTCCGTAGTGCTTGGCGAAGCCCTGTCGGAGAACCACAAGCTCCTCCACCACCACGCCGTCGTGCTGCCGGAGTTCTCCCTCAACTTCTCCTTCCTCCTTGCTGGATCAAGAAGGAGGAGACGTCCCCGGGCTGTACGTGTGTTGAACGCGGAGGCACCGTCCGTTCGGCGCTTGGATCGGATCTTCCGCGATTTGAATTGCCGCGAGTACGACTCCATCAACCGCGTTCTTGTAACGCTTCCGCTTAGCGATCTTCAAGGGTATGAAGATGAACTCCCTCTCTCATTGCTAGCATCTCCTAGATTGATCTTGGTGACACGTAGGAATTTTTTTGAATTATTACTACGTTACCCTACAGTGGCATCATGCGCTAGGTCTATGCGTAGATTCTATGCACGAGTAGAACACAAGTAGTTGTGGGCGATGATTTGTTCAATTTGCTTACCGTTACTAGTCCTATCTTGATTCGGCGGCATTGTGGGATGAAGCGGCCCGGACCGACCTTACACGTATGCTTACGTGAGATAGGTTCCACCGACTGACATGCACTTGTTGCATAAGGTGGCTAGCGGGTGTCTGTCTTTCCCACTTTAGTCTGATCGGATTCGATGAAGAGGGTCCTTATGAAGGGTAAATAGCAATTGGCATATCACCGTTGTGGCTTTTGCGTAGGTAAGAAACGTTCTTGCTAGAAACCCATAGCAGCCACATAAAACATGCAACAATAATTAGAAGACGTCTAACTTGTTTTTGCAGGGTATGCTATGTGATGTGATATGGCCAAAAGGATGTGATGAATTATATGTGTGATGTATGAGGTTTATCATGTTCTTGTAATAGGAATCACGACATGCATGTCGATGAGTATGACAACCGGCAGGAGCCATAGGAGTTGTCTTAATTTATTGTATGACATGCGTGTCAATGTAAACGCCATGTAATTACTTTACTTTATTGCTAACCGTTAGCCATAGTAGTAGAAGTAATAGTTGGCGAGACAACATCATGAAGACACGATGATGGAGATCAAGATGATGGAGATCATGGTGTCATGCCGGTGACGATGGTGATCATGCCGCGCCTCGAAGATGGAGATCAAAGGCGCAAGATGATATTGGCCATATGATGTCACTTTATGATTTGCATGTGATGTTTATCATATTTACATCTTATTTGCTTAGAACGACGGTAGCATAAATAAGATGATCCCTCGCTAAAATTTCAAGAAATATGTTCCCCCTAACTGTGCACCATTGCGAAGGTTCGTTGTATCGAAGCACCACGTGATGATCGGGTGTGATGGATTCTAACGTTCACATACAACGGGTGTAAGCCAGATTTACACATGCGAAACACTTAGGTTGACTTGACGAGCCTAGCATGTACAGACATGGTCTCGGAACACGAGAGACCGAAAGGTCGAACATGAGTCGTATGGTAGATGCGATCAACATGGAGATGTTCACCGTTGACGACTAGTCCGTCTCACGTGATGATTGGACACGGCCTAGTCGATTCGGATCATGTATCACTTAGATGACTAGAGGGATGTCTATCTGATTGGAAGTTCATTCAATAATTTGATTAGATGAACTTAATTATCATGAACTTAGTCTAAAATTGTCTTTACAATCTATCCTGTAGATCCAATGGCCCACGCTAATGTTGCCCTCAACTTCAACGCGTTCCTAGAGAAAACCAAGCTGAAAGACGATGGTAGCAACTATACGGATTGGGTCCGTGACTTGAGGATCATCCTCATAGCTTCCAAGAAAGCATATGTCCTTGAAGCACCGCTAGGTGACGCACCCATTTTCCCAGCAACTCAAGATGTTATGAATGCCTGGCAGTCGCGTAGTGATGGTTACTCCCTGGTTCAGTGCGGCATGCTTTACAGCTTAGAATCGGGGCTCCAAAAGCGTTTTGAGCAACACGGATTATATGAGATGTTCCAAGAGCTGAAAATGGTTTTCCAAGCTCATGACCGGGTCGAGAGATATGAAGTCTCCGACAAGTTCTACAGTTGTAAGATGGAGGAAAATAGTTCCGTCAGCGAGCATATACTCAAAATGTCTGGGTTGCACAACCGTTTATGTCAGCTGGGAGTTAACCTCCCAGATGACTCGGTCATTGATAGAATCCTCCAGTCGCTTCCACCTAGCTACAAGAGCTTTGTGATGAACTACAATATGCAAGGGATGGAGAAGTCCATTCCTGAGTTATATTCGATGCTGAAATCAGCGGCGGTGGAGATCAAAAAGGAACATCAAGTGTTGATGATGAATAAGACCACTAGTTTCAAGAAAGGCAAGGGTAAGAAGAACTTCAAGAAGGACGGCAAGGGAGTTGCCGCGCCCAGTAAGTCAGTTGCCGGGAAGAAGCCAAAGAATGGACCCAAGCCTGAGACTGAGTGCTTTTATTGTAAGGGAAATGGTACTGGAAGCGGAACTGCCCCAAGTACTTAGCGGATAAGAAGGTCGGCAATACCAAAGGTATATATGATATACATGTTATTGATGTGCACCTTACCAGCGCTCGTAGTAGCTCCTGGGTATTTGATACCGGTGCGGTTGCTCACATTTGTAACTCAAAACAGGAGCTGCGGAATAAGCGGAGACTGGCGAAGGATGAGGTGACGATGCGCGTCGGAAATGGTTTCAAGGTCGATGTGATCGCCGTCGGCACGCTACCTCTACATCTACCTTCGGGATTAGTTTTGAACCTCAATAATTGTTATTTAGTGCCAGCTTTGAGCATGAACATTGTATCTGGATCTTGTTTGATGCGAGATGGCTACTCATTTAAATCCGAGAATAATGGTTGTTCTATTTATATGAGAGATATGTTTTATGGTCATGCCCCGCTGGTTAATGGTTTATTTTTATTGAATCTCGAACGTGATGTTACACATATTCATAGCGTGAATGCTAAAAGATGTAAGGTTGATAATGATAGTCCCACATACTTGTGGCACTGCCGTCTTGGTCACATTATTGTCAAACGCATGAAGAAACTCCATGCAGATGGACTTTTGGAGTCTCTTGATTATGAATCATTTGACACGTGCGAACCATGCCTCATGGGTAAAATGACCAAGACTCCGTTCTCCAGAACAATGGAGTGAGCAACCAACTTGTTGGAAATAATACATACTGATGTATGCGGTCCAATGAGCGTTGAGGCTCGCGGTGGCTATCGTTATGTTCTCACCCTCACTGATGACTTAAGTAGATATGGGTATGTGTGACGCCCCCGGCTTAATCGTGCACTAATCATACACGCAAATGCACACGATCAAGCCTAAGGACTCACTTGAAGATATCACAACACAACTCTAAAATATAAATAAAGTCATACAAGCATATATTACAAGCCAGGGCCTCGAGGGCTCGAATAAATAAGCTTGATGACAAACAAGCATCAGCGGAAGCGTCAGATATCTGAGTACAGATATAAAAGAAAACAGAAAGGCCTTTAGAAAGGCGGAACCAAAATGAAACACTACGATCGAAAGGCGTAGGCCTCCTGCCTAGGACCCTCCGAACCTACTCCTGGTCGTTAGCCATCTAGAAGTAGAAGCCGTCCTCGGGGTGGTAGAAATAGTTGATGGTGGAACAGCTATCTCAGGGGCTCCGTCATCTGGTCGCGACAACTGATAAGGGAGAAAAAGGAAAGCAAAGCAACCGTGAGTACTGCGAAGTACTCAGCAAGCAAGGATCTACACTACATATGCAACATTATCAAAAAGGAGGCTGTATATGTGGACTGGGCTGCAGAAATGCCAGAATAGAGAGAAGGCCTAGTCCTATCGAAGACTAGCATCTTCAGCATCTTCAAGCATCTTCGAGCGTCTTGCAGCAAATAGATGAGTACAGAGCAGCATAGTATAAAGTAGTAGTGGTAGTAGCAATCAACAGTCTCGCCCAGAGATCCTTCCTCGACTCCCTGCGAGAAAGCGATCCCGGAGTCATATATCCAGGTAACATCCCAATTCTAACTGTACCGATCGGGATACAACTCCGAGTGTCCTTTACCGTAGGACCGGCTATCGATAGATGTGTTCTTCCCTGCAGGGGTGCACCAACTTACCCACCACGCTCAATTAACTCCGGCCGGACACACTTTCCTGGGTCATGCCCGGCCTCGGCCAAACGACACATCGCAACCCTACCTACAGCTCAGCAGAGAGGTCCCCGCCGGTCTACCTCCTAAGCGCAAGGGGGTCTTGGGCCATCGCCCCTCGCCCTCCGGGTCGTTGTGTGCAGGGTGGATACCAGCACCGCCTCGGAAGGTCGGTACGATCCGACCGTGCCACAATGCTGAACTGGACGTCTGACAGAGCTTTCGGCTGATGTTACGATGCAGAACGCCCATACTATGCCCACGTGATGGTTAGTGCTATCCGACCAGAGGCCGGCTCAGATCATATATCCAAATCGTAGTGTCCTAGTGGCTTGCGGTAACGAGCAGAGACTCACGAAAGATGTGACCCCGTCGCCCCGTCTCGAGGACTTGCTGCAAGGGCTAAGAATGCCCGGCCGCGCCTCGTGGAATAACTCACGGGTAACTATCCATCACTCGCGGGTACCCCTCGGGGTCGACCCGCCTTTTAAGTAATAGTATCAACAGTAATGTAAGGCATCCTTGTGGTCACCATATCAAGGGGAATCCGAGGCATCACCCTCGTTGGACTCCCACCTGATGTAACATCAAGATGGACGTAGCAGGCATCACCCTCGAGGTCCACACGTGAGGTGTTGCGCGGCTTTGTCAGTATGGGGGGTGGTGTAGGAGGAATCACCCTCGCTTACCACGACCGGTTAACTAACCTACAAGGTTATCATCAGAAGTGCTGTCGAGGTATCACCCTCGGCACTCGATAGTAACCCAGTAGTGTCGAGCAACTAAGGGGAAAGTGAGGTGCAGTGCCGGGGCTGATCTTCAATCCCGTTGATCGGGTCTTCTGAAACTCCAGCGGGGCAGTCGGGATAAAGTGGGGGTCACTAATGGGGCTCTACCCAGTCTATACTAAAACAGTTTAGGATAGAAGGCAGTTATCAACAGTAGGCTACAATAAACCGGTAGCAGCAGATATAGGAAAAACAGTAACAGTAGCATAAATCTAATGCAAGCAGGAGAATTAGAATAGGCGATATCGAGATGATCAAAGGGGGGGGGGGGGGCTTGCCTGGTTGCTCGGCGGCAAGGCAAGGTCGTCGGTGGGGTAGCCAATCACCGGAGCTGCGTCGATCTCGGAGGCTCGTCGGGACGAAATCTACCAAGGGAGAAAGAGGGGGAGGAAAACGGTAAATACGAAGCGACATATGCATGAAAATACGATACGCGATGCTAGAGGTGGCCTATCGTAGTGCTACACGACACCGGTGAAGGAGGGGAACATCCGGGAATGTTTTCCCGGTTCCGGACGTCTGTCGGACAGATGAACCGGAGAGAACGGTTCCATGTTCAGGTAGTTATGGGTATGTGACAGATAAACGGAGGGCATATTCAAATTCGTCTCGTCGTTCTGAGCAAGTTTCATGTATAAAGTTTTTCGATCCGAGCTACGGTTTAAAAGTTATTAATTTTCAAAGTTTATTAGATTTTCTGGAATTTTTGGATTTATTAAAATCAAATTTGAACAGTAGCAGGAAATGCTGGGTGCACCCGGTGCGCTGCACCCAGTGTGCACCAGAGGCTGACCAGTGGGGCCAGTCAACTGCTGGTTGACCAGTCAGCGGGCCCGGCGGGGCCCGCGTGTCAGTGACTCAGGTTTAACTAACAGTTTTTAGTTAAAACTAACTAATCTAATTAGTGGCCTGGGCCCAGTTGTCAGTGGGGGTTAGCAGCGTCATTAGCGGGCTAATGACGACACGTCAGCGAGGTTAGCACCGGCGGGGAGCTACAGTGCACCGGCGGCGAGGCCGAGATCCGACGATGGCCGTCCGGCCGATTCCGGCGACCAAATGGACGACCGCGGGCACGAATCGAACGGACGCAGCGTTCTGCACCCAACCGTGGCGACTACCGACGGCGGCTGGCGGGCAGCGCTACGCGGATCGGCGACTACCGGACGCGCGCGTTCAAATGGGAAGAGGGAGGGGTTGCGCGAGCTCACCGCGAGGCCGGGGAAGAGCTCGGGGAAGCCGGGGAGGCAGCGACGGTGGTGGATCGAGGCGGCGACGGACGGCAGCAGGAGGTTGAAGAAGAGGGCGGATCCGGCGCGATGGGGCACTCCAGCTCGACCTGACGCGCTTGGCCGACGTAGTCAAAGTAGGGGAGGCTCGAGGACTCGTCGCCTTGGCGAATGGTGGTCGGTGGCCGCGGCAACGGTGAGCGACGGCAACGGCGGCGTTCGGTTGGGGTGGAGAACGGAGGAGAGAGTGAGCGACGAGGGAGAAGGGGAGTGGCGGAGAGAGGGGAAGTGGAGGAGGACCAGGGGAATGGATGAGGGGCTCTGCCTTATCCCCTCATCGGCCACGGCGTCGCCGTGTCGACGTTCAGCCGGAGCGCGCGCGACGGCCACAGGGATGGCGACACGGGGGGGAGGTAGCAGGTGGGCTGGCTGGGCCGGCGCCAGGTAAGTGGCTTCGGCCTTTTCTTTCTTTGTCTATTTTTCTGTTTTCTTTTTATTTAATAAACAGAGAGGAAAAGAATTTATTTGAGCACCCTATTCACTTAGGAATAGTATGGGAAGCGTCCCATTAATTCCTTTGTGTCTTTTAAGCAGTGCCACAAAAAGTTAGAAGATTATTTGACTCTGTTTGGATTTTCCATAAATGAGATAGCATTTTAAAAATGCTGAAATGCTCTGAATTAATTGCCACTGCTCATTTTACCAACAAGGTAATGTTGTATTCCTTAACATATAATTGTTTTGGAATATTTGCAATAATGTGAACATTTTTCCCACAAGTATGGAACAACTTTAATTTTCACTTTTGAAATTGAGTTGATTTTTCAGAATAGCATTTGAATTGAATATTTCACCAAAGTGATTAAGCACTGCAAATGGAGATGACCTGGCAGTATCATTAGCTAATCACTGTAGCAATTACAAAAGGGGTGTTACAAATTCTCCTCCTCTAAAAGAAATTCTCGTCCCGAGAATTAAGAAGTAGAGGGGAAGAGTTCGGGGTATTCAGCACGGAGGTTATCCTCGCGTTCCCAAGTGGCTTCGTCTTCAGTGTGATTCGACCACTGCACCTTCAGGAACTTGGTAACCTTCTGACGAGTCCGACGTTCAGCTTCATCGAGAATACGGATCGGATGCTCTTTATAAGACAAGTCATCTTGCAATTCGAGCATCTCATGATCCACTGCTCGGTGCGGAGATTCTTTGAAGCACTTTCGAAGTTGTGACACGTGGAAGACGTCGTGGATGTGGGAGAATTGCGGCGGCAACTCCAATTTATATGCCACCTGTCCACGTCTGGCAACTATGCGAAAAGGACCAATATAGCGAGGAGCTAACTTGCCCTTGATTCCGAAACGACGGGTGCCCTTCATAGGAGTGACTCGAAGATAAGCTTGATCACCTGGTTGATAAGTCAGACCCCATCGTTTGCGATCATAGTTGCTCTTCTGGCGGTCTTGAGCCGCCTTGAGATTTTCCCGGACAATACGGACTTGTTCTTCGGTGTGTTGGATAATATCCGGACCAACAAGAGGTCGTTCCCCAGTTTCTGACCAATTCAGGGGGGTTCGACATTTACGTCCATATAGTACTTCGAAGGGGGCCATTTTCAAGCTGGCTTGATAGCTGTTGTTATAAGAGAACTCGGCATACGGGAGAGATTCTTCCCACTTCTTACCAAAAGATATAACACAAGCTCGCAGCATGTCTTCGAGCACTTGATTGACTCGTTCGACTTGGCCTTGGGATTGGGGATGATAAGCTGAACTCCAGGTGATATGAGTTCCCATAGCTTCTTGGAAACTTTCCCAGAATTTGGAGGTGAATAGACTGCCACGGTCCGAACTAATCTCCTTCGGAATTCCGTGGAGTGAAACGATTCTGGAGATATACAGCTCTGCTAACTGTTTAGCAGTGATCGTCTCCTTGACAGGCAGAAAATGGGCAACCTTGGAAAGCTGGTCGACGATGACAAGAATAGCATTGTGACCCTTCTGTGACTTGGGAAGACCAGTAATGAAGTCCATTTGCACTCTATCACATTTCCACAACGGAATAGGAAGTGGTTGAAGAAGTCCTGCAGGTTTCTGATGTTCTGCCTTTATGCGACGACAAACGTCACATTCAGCAACATAACGAGCAATATCCTGCTTCATTCTAGACCACCAGTACCTTTGACGAAGATCACGATACATCTTGGTGCTACCCGGATGAATAGACAGCGGTGTATCATGTGCCTCCTTCATGACCTTATCAGTCATAAGCTCGAAGCGAGGTACGACAATGCGGTCTCTGAAGTACAAGGTTCCATCTTCAGATAATGAGAAATCCCTGTATTTTTCCAGGTGAAGATCTTTCTTCATCAGATCAACTTCGGCATCTTTAGCTTGCGCCATCTTAACAGCCTTCTCAAGGTCTGGTTCAACAACCAAGTTTGATAGGCATCCTTGAGGAACTATCTCGAGATTTAGCTTCCGAAGCTCTTCATACAGAAGTGGTTGTTCTAGCTGGACTTCAAGTTCACAGCAATAGGATTTGCGGCTCAACGCATCAGCCATTACGTTAGCCTTGCCAGGGGTATAAGAAATACCCAAATCATAGTCTGCAATGGTCTCCATCCATCTTTGCTGACGGAGGTTTAGAGATGGTTGAGTGAACAAGTACTTCAGGCTCTTATGATCCGTGTAGATCTCGCAACGATTACCGAGGAGGTAATGTCGCCACAACTGCAGTACATAGATGACAGCAGCTAGTTCTAGATCATGTACCGGATAATTCTCCTCATGCGGACGCAACTGTCGAGAGCCATATGCAATCACTTTACGTTCCTGCATTAGGACACAGCCTAATCCTTCACGGGATGCGTCACAATAGATCACAAAATCTTTGCGAGTATCTGGAGGAGCAAGTACTGGGGCAGATGTCAGCTTGTCTTTGAGTGTTTGAAAACTTTCCTGACATTTTTCTGTCCATTCAAACTTAACGCCTTTATGAAGCAGATCAGTCAGAGGCTTAGCAATCTTTGAGAAATTCTCGACAAAGCGACGACAATAGCTTGCAAGGCCGAGAAAACTTCTGACTTGCTTGACATTCTTCGGCGGAGTCCATTCAAGAATAGCCTGAACTCGTTCTGGGTTAACGGCAATGCCTTCTTTCGAAATCACATGGCCGAGATATGTCACTTCAGATAACCAGAACTCACACTTGGAATACTTGGCATACAATTGATGTTCACGCAGCTTCTCCAGTACAAGCCGAAGATGTTCGGCATGTTCTTCTTCATTCTTCGAATATACCAGAATATCGTCCAGATATACCACGACGAATTTGTCGAGATAATCCATGAAGATGTAATTCATTAACCGGGAGAAGGTAGCTGGAGCGTTAGTCAGGCCGAAAGACATGACAGTGTACTCATAAGAACCATAGTGAGTAACAAATGCTGTCTTCGGAATATCTTCTTCACGAACTCGGATCTGGTGGTATCCCAATCTCAAATCAAGCTTAGAGAATACTGAGGAACCAGCAAGTTGATCATACAGATCGTTGATTCTGGGAAGCGGATACTTATTTTGAATTGTTGCTTGGTTGATAGGTCGGTAATCTTGAACCAACCGATTCGTACCATCCCTCTTCTTGACAAAGAGGGAAGGTGCTCCCCAAGCAGATGAACTGGGGCGGATGAAACCCTTCTTAAGCGACTCGTCGATTTCTTCCTTAAGTTCAATAAGGTGATGCGGAGGCATCTTGTACGGACGCTTTGCAATAGGGGTAGTGCCTGGTTTCAAGTCGATAACAAACTCGACAGCTCTGGCAGGGGGAATGCCTGGAAGTTCTTCCGGAAAGACATCTTGAAAATCACGAACAACTGGAATGTTCTCGATGCCTTCAAGAGGTGAAGCATTCAATGCATTCAGAACATATATCTTATCCTCGGCATTCTGAACTGTCTGAGCTGAGTATCTGACTATCTGGCCGGAAGGATGAGTGAGCTGGACTGTCTTAGCAGCACAGTCAATCAAAGCTTTATTCGCTTTCAACCAATCCATACCAAGGATGATGTCAATGTCGGAAGGTCCTAGTACAATGAGAGAAACCGGAAAAAGTAGACCTCCAATCTCGATGTGGTTATGAGGGCTTACCATTGTGGTTTGCCATTTGGATCTCGGGGACTGAACCATTAGAGGAGTGGGTAATTTCTCCAAGTATAACTCATGTGACTGAGCAAATTGTTGGGACACAAAAGCATGCGATGCTCCAGAATCAAAGAGAACAGAGGCTGGTACTGAATTCACAGAGAGTGTTCCCAGCACGATAGTCGGTTCCTTCTGAGCCTTTTCAACATCGACGTGATTGGCATGGCCAAGTACAACAGTAGACGGTATGGCATTACGGTTTCTGAATCGGCGGTTTCGACAACTCTTCTTACGACCAACAGGAGGACATGGTGCAACCTGAGGAGATGCCATAGCATTAGGCTGTCCACCCTGAACTGTTAGCTGTCTCGGTGGTGAAGGCAGACGAGGTGCAACATAAGATGGTCTTGGTGTTGGAGCAGGTCGGTGATGAATATTGTGCGGAATCCAAACCCGACGTTTCTGAACAGGCTGACCCGAGGATGAGCCAGCTTCACGAGTGCGTTTGAGCGACTCCTGATACTTAGCCAGACCAGTTTCAACTCTGTAGGCTTGACTGACAAGCGTCGCAAAGTCTTCACAATCATGGACAAGAAGTGCGAGCTGTATATCGGAACGCAGCCCTTCACGGAATTTCTCCTGCTTACGTGCGTCAGTGTCGACATCGTCTTTAGCATAGCGGGATAATTCGAGAAATTCCCTCTGATATTCATCCACAGTCAGTGTGCCCTGTGTGAGTTTACGGAACTCCTGCTTCTTCTGGTCGATCAGACCCTGAGGAATGTACCGTGCACGAAAAGCTGACTGGAATTCTTGCCAGGTCGGTACAGTCTCTGCAGGCAACGTATCCTTGTGGCTTTCCCACCATTGAGCAGCAGGACCCTTCAAGTGAAATGTCGCAAAGGTGACGTAACTGTCAGGGGCCACATTAGCTGACTCCATTTCAAACATGATGTCACGAAGCCAATAATCAGCATCCATAGGATTTGTGGAGCTGCGGAAAACAGACGGGTTGAGGCGCACGAATTCTGGCAGAGTTATTGGGATGTGCTGTTGCTGAGCATTCTGAGTTGGAAACTGAGCCAATACTCCGGTCATGAACTGACGGTTGAGTTCAAACTGCTGCCTCATTTCGACAATATAGGGTGGAGGTGGAGTATCGTCAGCCATCCTGCCAAATCAACAGGGCAGTTTAGGTAGCAAAATTGCAGGTGTATGGAATGACTCATGAAGCAATACGCACAACAGAAGGAAGTGCAATAGATACTTCATCATATTCACACCAGACACTCAAATCCACACATAGCCTCGGTTACAATCCGGCATTACGACAGCTGAAAAAGAGAAGGCTAGACAACTAGGCGGCGCGCAGGCACGCGGTAAGGAAGTACACAACGAGACATAGCAAAGGCTACATCAACGTCGGAGAAAACTGTAGGAGCGAGGAATCTGCAAGTGTCAACACAGGGTGCCCTCGATAAAAGGATCCTGTAAGCAGAACCTGGCCCACAATCTTGAAGCAAGGGGGAATATTTCAGAACTCCGGGTGGATGTGACTACGAGAACCTAATGTTGGAGTTGGTAAAATTTTAACCCGAATAGATGAGAGAGTAGAATCCTAGAGTAAAGGTCGAGGAGTAAAAGATCCTAATACTACCCAGTTGGCGACGTGGGCCCATAAGCCACACAGCCAAGTTAGTAAAACAATTTTTGACCACTAGACTCAACTTCGGCCAAAGAGTTGGAAAGGGGGGACTCCTAGAGGCAGTCGGCTCTGATACCAACCTGTGACGCCCCCGGCTTAATCGTGCACTAATCATACACGCAAATGCACACGATCAAGCCTAAGGACTCACTTGAAGATATCACAACACAACTCTAAAATATAAATAAAGTCGTACAAGCATATATTACAAGCCAGGGCCTCGAGGGCTCGAATAAATAAGCTTGATGACAAACAAGCATCAGCGGAAGCGTCAGATATCTGAGTACAGATATAAAAGAAAACAGAAAGGCCTTTAGAAAGGCGGAACCAAAATGAAACACTACGATCGAAAGGCGTAGGCCTCCTGCCTAGGACCCTCCGAACCTACTCCTGGTCGTTAGCCATCTAGAAGTAGAAGCCGTCCTCGGGGTGGTAGAAATAGTCGATGGTGGAACAGCTATCTCAGGGGCTCCGTCATCTGGTCGCGACAACTGATAAGGGAGAAAAAGGAAAGCAAAGCAACCGTGAGTACTGCGAAGTACTCAGCAAGCAAGGATCTACACTACATATGCAACATTATCAAAAAGGAGGCTGTATATGTGGACTGGGCTGCAGAAATGCCAGAATAGAGAGAAGGCCTAGTCCTATCGAAGACTAGCATCTTCAGCATCTTCAAGCATCTTCGAGCGTCTTGCAGCAAATAGATGAGTACAGAGCAGCATAGTATAAAGTAGTAGTGGTAGTAGCAATCAACAGTCTCGCCCAGAGATCCTTCCTCGACTCCCTGCGAGAAAGCGATCCCGGAGTCATATATCCAGGTAACATCCCAATTCTAACTGTACCGATCGGGATACAACTCCGAGTGTCCTTTACCGTAGGACCGGCTATCGATAGATGTGTTCTTCCCTGCAGGGGTGCACCAACTTACCCACCACGCTCAATTAACTCCGGCCGGACACACTTTCCTGGGTCATGCCCGGCCTCGGCCAAACGACACATCGCAACCCTACCTACAGCTCAGCAGAGAGGCCCCCGCCGGTCTACCTCCTAAGCGCAAGGGGGTCTTGGGCCATCGCCCCTCGCCCTCCGGGTCGTTGTGTGCAGGGTGGATACCAGCACCGCCTCGGAAGGCCGGTACGATCCGACCGTGCCACAATGCTGAACTGGACGTCTGACAGAGCTTTCGGCTGATGTTACGATGCAGAACGCCCATACTATGCCCACGTGATGGTTAGTGCTATCCGACCAGAGGCCGGCTCAGATCATATATCCAAATCGTAGTGTCCTAGTGGCTTGCGGTAACGGGCAGAGACTCACGAAAGATGTGACCCCGTCGCCCCGTCTCGAGGACTTGCTGCAAGGGCTAAGAATGCCCGGCCGCGCCTCGTGGAATAACTCACGGGTAACTATCCATCACTCGCGGGTACCCCTCGGGGTCGACCCGCCTTTTAAGTAATAGTATCAACAGTAATGTAAGGCATCCGTGTGGTCACCATATCAAGGGGAATCCGAGGCATCACCCTCGTTGGACTCCCACCTGATGTAACATCAAGATGGACGTAGGAGGCATCACCCTCGAGGTCCACACGTGAGGTGTTGCGCGGCTTTGTCAGTATGGGGGGTGGTGTAGGAGGAATCACCCTCGCTTACCACGACCGGTTAACTAACCTACAAGGTTATCATCAGAAGTGCTGTCGAGGTATCACCCTCGGCACTCGATAGTAACCCAGTAGTGTCGAGCAACTAAGGGGAAAGTGAGGTGCAGTGCCGGGGCTGATCTTCAATCCCGTTGATCGGGTCTTCTGAAACTCCAGCGGGGCAGTCGGGATAAAGTGGGGGTCACTAATGGGGCTCTACCCAGTCTATACTAAAACAGTTTAGGATAGAAGGCAGTTATCAACAGTAGGCCACAATAAACAGGCTATGCAGCAGATATAGGAAAAACAGTAACAGTAGCATAAATCTAATGCAAGCAGGAGAATTAGAATAGGCGATATTGAGATGATCAAAGGGGGGGGGGGCTTGCCTGGTTGCTCGGCGGCAAGGCAAGGTCGTCGGTGGTGTAGCCAATCACCGGAGCTGCGTCGATCTCGGAGGCTACGTCGGTACCGAAATCTACCGAGGGAGAAGAGGGGGAGGAAAACGGTAAATACGAAGCGACATATGCATGAAAATACGATACGCGATGCTAGAGGTGGTCTATCGTAGTGCTACACGACACCGGTGAAGGAGGGGAACATCCGGGAATGTTTTCCCGGTTCCGGACGTCTGTCGGACAGATGAACCGGAGAGAACGGTTCCATGTTCAGGTAGTTATGGGTATGTGACAGATAAACGGAGGACGTATTCAAATTCGTCTCGTCGTTCTGAGCAAGTTTCATGTATAAAGTTTTTCGATCCGAGCTACGGTTTAAAAGTTATTAATTTTCAAAGTTTATTAGATTTTCTGGAATTTTTGGATTTATTAAAATCAAATTTGAACAGTAGCAGGAAATGCTGGGTGCACCCGGTGCGCTGCACCCAGTGTGCACCAGAGGCTGACCAGTGGGGCCAGTCAACTGCTGACTCAGCAGTTGACTGGTCCACGGTTGACCAGTCAGCGGGCCCGGCGGGGCCCGCGTGTCAGTGACTCAGGTTTAACTAACAGTTTTTAGTTAAAACTAACTAATCTAATTAGTGGCCTGGGCCCAGTTGTCAGTGGGGGTTAGCAGCGTCATTAGCGGGCTAATGACGACACGTCAGCGAGGTTAGCACCGGCGGGGAGCTACAGTGCACCGGCGGCGAGGCCGTGATCCGACGATGGCCGTCCGGCCGATTCCGGCGACCAAATGGACGACCGCGGGCACGAATCGAACGGACGCAGCGTTCTGCACCCAACCGTGCTACGGGCGCGAGAAGAGGAGGTCGGCACCGGCGACAATGGCGACTACCGACGGCGGCTGGCGGGCAGCGCTACGCGGATCGGCGACTACCGGACGCGCGCGTTCAAATGGGAAGAGGGAGGGGTTGCGCGAGCGCACCGCGAGGCCGGGGAAGAGCTCGGGGAAGCCGGGGAGGCAGCGACGGTGGTGGATCGAGGCGGCGACGGACGGCAGCAGGAGGTTGAAGAAGAGGGTGGATCCGGCGCGATGGGGCACTCCAGCTCGACCTGACGCGCTTGGCCGACGTAGTCAAAGTAGGGGAGGCTCGAGGACTCGTCGCCTTGGCGAATGGTGGTCGGTGGCCGCGGCAACGGTGAGCGACGGCAACGGCGGCGTTCGGTTGGGGTGGAGAACGGAGGAGAGAGTGAGCGACGAGGGAGAAGGGGAGTGGCGGAGAGAGGGGAAGTGGAGGAGGACCAGGGGAATGGATGAGGGGCTCTGCTTATCCCCTCATCGGCCACGGCGTCGCCGTGTCGACGTTCAGTGCGAGAGCCGCGCGCAGCCACAGGGATGGCGACACGGGGGGGGGGGGGGGGGGGGGGGGTAGCAGGTGGGCTGGCTGGGCCGGCGCCAGGTAAGGGCTTCGGCCTTTTCTTTCTTTGTCTATTTTCTGTTTTCTTTTTATTTAATAACAGAGAGGAAAAGAATTTATTTGAGCAACCTATTCATTAGGAATAGTATGGGAAGCGTCCCATTAATTCCTTTGTGTCTTTTAAGAGTGCCACAAAAAGTTAGAAGATTATTTGACTCTGTTTGGATTTTCCATAAATGAGATAGCATTTTAAAAATGCTGAAATGCTCTGAATTAATTGCCACTGCTCATTTTACCAACAAGGTAATGTTGTATTCCTTAACATATAATTGTTTTGGAATATTTGCAATAATGTGAACATTTTTCCCACAAGTATGGAACAACTTTAATTTTCACTTTTGAAATTGAGTTGATTTTTCAGAATAGCATTTGAATTGAATATTTCACCAAAGTGATTAAGCACTGCAAATGGAGATGACCTGGCAGTATCATTAGCTGATCACTGTAGCAATTACAAAAGGGGTGTTACAGTATGTCTACTTAATAAAACACAAGTCTGAGACCTTTGAAAAGTTCAAGGAATTTCAGAGTGAGGTAGAGAATCAACGTGACAGGAAAATAAAGTTCTTACGATCAGATCGTGGAGGAGAATATTTGAGTCACAAGTTTGGCACGCACTTAAGGAAATGTGGAATTGTTTCACAACTCAGGCCGCCTGGAACACCTCAGCGAAATGGTGTGTCCGAACGTCGTAATAGCACTCTATTGGATATGGTGCGATCTATGATGTCTCTTACCGATCTACCACTATCATTTTGGGGTTATGCTTTAGAGACAGCCGCATTCACTTTAAATAGGGCACTGTCTAAATCCGTTGAGACGACACCGTATGAATTATGGTTTGGGAAGAAACCTAAGCTGTCATTTTTGAAAGTTTGGGGATGCGATGCTTATGTCAAGAAACTTCAACCTGAAAAGCTCGAACCCAAATCAGAAAAATACGTCTTCATAGGATACCCTAAGGAAACTATTGGGTATACCTTCTACCTCAGATCTGAAGGCAAGATATTTGTTGCCAAGAATGGATCCTTTCTGGAGAAAGAGTTTCTCTCAAAAGAAGTAAGTGGGAGGAAAGTAGAACTTGATGAGGTAGCCCCTCTTGAACCGGAGAGTAGCGCAGCTCAGGAAGATGTTTCTGTGGTGCCTGCACCGACTAGAGAGGAAGTTAATGATGATGATCATGAAACTTTGGATCAAGTTGCTACTGAACTTTGTAGGTCCACGAGGACACATTCCGCACCAGAGTGGTATGGCAACCCTGTCCTGGAAATCATGTTGTTAGACAACGGTGAACCGTCGAACTATGAAGAAGCGATGGCGGGCATGGATTCCAACAAATGGCTTGAAGCCATGAAATCCGAGATAGGATCCATGTATGAGAACAAAGTATGGACTTTGGTGGACTTGCCCGATGATCGGCGAGCCATAGAAAATAAGTGGATCTTTAAGAAGAAGACTCACGCGGATGGTAATGTGACCGTCTATAAGGCTAGGCTTGTCGCTAAGGGTTATCGACAAGTTCAAGGAGTTGACTACGATGAGACCTTCTCACCCGTAGCGAAGCTGAAGTCCGTCTGAATCATGTTAGCAATTGCCGCATTCTATGATTATGAAATCTGGCAAATGGACGTCAAAACGGCATTCCTTAACGGTTTCCTTAAGGAAGAATTGTATATGATGCAGCCGGAAGGTTTTGTCGATCCTAAGAATGCTGACAAAGTATGCAAGCTCTAGCGCTCCATCTATGGGCTGGTGCAAGCATCTCGGAGTTGGAACATTCGTTTTGATGAAATGATCAAAGCGTTCGGGTTTATACAGGCTTATGGAGAAGCCTGTATTTACAAGAAAGTGAGTGGGAGCTCTGTAGCATTTCTCATATTATATGTGGATGACATACTATTGATGGGACATGATATAGAACTTTTGGAAAGCATAAAGGCCTACTTGAATAAGTGTTTTTCAATGAAGGACCTTGGATAAGATGCTTACATATTAGGCATCAAGATCTATAGAGATAGATCGAGACGCCTCATTGGTCTTTCACAAAGCACATACCTTGACAAGATATTGAAGAAGTTCAATATGGATCAGTCTAAGAAGGGGTTCTTGCCTGTATTGCAAGGTGTGAGATTGAGCACAGCTCAACGCCCGACCTCGGCAGTAGAAAGAGAAAAGATGAGTGTCATCCCCTCTGCCTCAGCCATAGGCTCTATTATGTATGCCATGCTGTGTACCAGACCTGATGTGAATCTTGCCATAAGTTTGGTAGGGAGGTACCAAAGTGATTCCGGTATGGAACACTGGACAGCGGTCAAGAATATCCTGAAGTACCTGAAAATGACTAAGGATATGTTTCTCGTTTATGGAGGTGCCGAAGAGCTCGTCGTAAAGGGTTACGTCGACGCTAGCTTTGACACAGATCTGGATGACTCCAAGTCACAAACCGGATACGTGTATATTTTGAATGGTGGGGCAGTCAGCTGGTGCAGTTGCAAGCAAAGCGTGGTGGCGGGATCTACATGTGAAGCGGAGTACATAGCTGCTTCGGAAGCAGCGCAGGAAGGAGTATGGATGAAGGAGTTTATCACCGACCTAGGAGTGGTTCCCAATGCGTCGGGCCCGATGACTCTCTTCTGTGACAACACTGGAGCCATTGCCATTGCCAAGGAGCCCAGGTTTCAGAAGAAGACCAAGCACATCAAGCGCCGCTTCAACTCCATTCGTGAATATATTCAAGATGGAGATATAGATATTTGTAAAGTACATACGGATCTGAATGTCGCAGATCCGTTGACTAAACCTTGAAGGAAAT
The DNA here is from genome assembly GCA_011799875.1 of Thinopyrum elongatum. NCBI lineage: Eukaryota > Viridiplantae > Streptophyta > Magnoliopsida > Poales > Poaceae > Thinopyrum > Thinopyrum elongatum. The sequence goes on from CM022303.1 coordinate 725,591,112, forward strand.
ATGCCCTAGAGGCAATAATAAAGTTGTTATTTATATTTCTTTATATCATGATAAATGTTTATTATTCATGCTAGAATTGTGTTAACCGGAAACTTGATACATGTGTGAATACATAGACAAACAGAGTGTCCCTAGTATGCCTCTACTTATCTAGCTTGTTTATCAAAGATGGTTATGTTTCCTGACCATAGACATGTGATGCCATTTGATAAACAGGATCACATGATTAGAAGAATGATGTGATGGACAAGACCCATCCGTTAGCATAGCATAATTATCGTTAAGTTTATTGCTATTGCTCTCTTCATGACTTATACATATTCCTCTGACTATGAGATTATGCAACTCCCGAATACCGGAGGAACACTTTGTGTGCTATCAAACGTCGCAACGTAACTGGGTGATTATAAAGATGCTCTACAGGTGTCTCCGAAGGTGTTTGTTGAGTTAGCATAGATCGAGATTAGGATTTGTCACTCCCAGTATCGGAGAGGTATCTCTAGGCCCTCTCGGTAATGCACATCATATGAAGCCTTGCAAGCAATATGACTAATGAGTTAGTTATGGGATGATGCACTACGGAACGAGTAAAGAGACTTGACGGTAACGAGATTGAACTAGGTATGATGATACCGACGATCGAAATCTCGGGCAAGTAACATACCGATGACAAAGGGAATAACATATGTTGTTATGCGGTTTGACCGATATAATCTTCGTAGAATATGTAGGAGCCAATATGAGCATCCAGGTTCCGCTATTGGTTATTGACCGGAGATGTGTCTCGGTCATGTCTACATAGTTCTCGAACCCGTAGGGTCCGCACGCTTAACGTTCGATGACGATTTGTATTATGAGTTATGTGATTTGATGTACCGAAGATTGTTCGGAGCCCCGGATGAGATCACGGACATGATGAGGAGTCTCGAAATGGTCGAGACATAAAGATTGATATATTGGACCATGTTATTCGGGCACCGGAAGTGTTCCGGAGAGTTTCGGGTAAAACCGGAGTGCCGGAAGGGTTACCGGAACCCCACCGGGGAAGTAATGGGCCTTAGTGGGCCTTAGGGGAGAGAGAGGGCAGCAGCCAGGAGGTGGCGCACCCCCCCCAAGGGGAGTCCGAATTGGACTAGGGGAGGGGGGGGGGGGGCGCAGCCCCTCTTTCCCTGTCCCTCTCCCTCTCCTTCCTTCTTCCCCCTTCCCTCTTGGTGGAATCCTACTAGGACTTGGAGTCCTAGTAGGACTCCCCTCCTTGGGCACGCCCCCTAGGGCTAGCCGGCCTCCTCCCTCCCAACTTAATATACGGGGGAGGGGGGCACCCCATAGACAAACAAGTTGATCTTTTAGCTGTGTGCGGTGCCCCCCTCCACAGTTACACACCTCGGCCATATCATCGTAGTGCTTAGGCGAAGCCCTGCGCTGGAACTTCATCATCACCGTTGCCACGCCGTCGTGCTGACGGAACTCTCCCTCGACCTCAACTGGATCAAGAGTTCGTGGGACGTCATCGAGATGAACGTGTGCTGAACATGGAGGTGCCGTACGTTCGGTACTTGGATCGGTCGGATCGTGAAGACGTTCGACTACATCAACCGCGTTACTAAACGCTTCCGCTTTCGGTCTACGAGGGTACCTGGACACACTCTCCCCTCTCGTTGCTATGCATCTCCTAGATAGATCTTGCGTGATTGTAGGCAATTTTTTTGAAATTCTACGTTCCCCAACAGTGGCATCCGAGCCAGGTCTATGCGTAGATGTTATATGCACGAGTAGAACACAAAGAGTTGTGGGCGATAATAGTCATACTGCTTACCAGCATGTCATACTTTGATTCGGCGGTATTGTTGGATGAAGCGGCTCAGACCGACATTACATGACCACGTTCATGGGACTGGTTCTACCGCCGTGCTTCGCACACAGGTGGCTAGTGGGTGTCTGTTTCTCCAACTTTAGTTAAATCGAGTTTGACTATGCCCGGTCCTTGTTGAAGGTTAAAACAGCACACTTGACGAAAAATCGTTGTGGTTTTGATGCGTAGGTAAGAACGGTTCTTGCTAGAAGCCCGTAGCAGCCACGTAAAACTTGCAACAACAAAGTAGAGGACGTCTAACTTGTTTTTGCAGGGCTTGCTGTGATGTGATATGTGTTGGGGAACGCGACAGAAAACGAAAATTTTCGGTATAGCGAGCACGCCCAGGACCACTATGGAGACTGCATGCAAGGTTTGATCTGATCCGTACCGACTCGAAGCGCAGCGGAAGAAGAGTCGGTGGAGATCGTTGGTGCAGATCCCCGCAGCTAGGATTTACAGCCTCCCAACCGCGAGGATGTACTCCCTCGTCGGACAGCCCTTCGGGAGGCGGTCGGACAGTCCCCCGGACGATGTCGCGGACAGCCCTTCGGGAGGACCCTCGAAACTCGAACGGAGACTCGGACAGCCCTTCGGGAGGACCCTCGAAACTCGAACGGAGACTCGGACAGCCCTTCGGGAGGACACTCGAACAGCCCCTCGGGCAAAAGACCGAAACTACGACCTCTCTACGGGGTTGCACACATACGGTGTCAGCTATCCGGCAGGGCTTCGCCGTCCAGAACTAGTTCCTGCCGGAACCCAGACAGCCTTTCGGCTCTACGAAACTCTTTTCGTGGGAGGGAGAGAAGAAGCCAGATAATGCATGGCATGTCTATGAGAGCAAGGGATGTAGAGATGGCAGCCCCCATCTCCTCTATTTATAGGAAAGCCAAGGGGTAGGGCTCCTCCACTAATTACCAAAAACCCATGCATTAGGTAAACTTGGGATGCCATGTGGAGCTCCAAGGAGCTCCCCCTTCCTTTGCCGGCCACCCCTAGGGGCCCCCCCCATGAGGGGCTCTCATGGCCCCCCCAAGCCCTTCTAGAAGCCTTTAGCAAAAGCCCTAAAAGGTGGCTTCCAAAAAATTATCCAAAAAGCACTTTCACTATTCACGACGACATTTTTCAGCGTCCGTTCGAACTGAAAATATTTATGTGGGCTTAGAACAATTCCAGTACCCACTAAAATAATTTTCAACGCGTTCTGGAACAATTCCAGATTAGTGATTTTCATCTGCGAAAAGCATCTGAAGCGGTTCCGGCAGCTCCGAAACATTTCCGGTTTTTCTTCCAGAAAATTCCCAGAAGTTTCCAGAATGATTCTGGCACCCTCCAAGAATTATCAGGCATGTGCCGAAACCAATTTGACTTAATGGTATTCCTTGAAACAACTTTTCAGTTTCACCGAAACTCATCTGGTGTTCTCTCTGCGGAACTTTTCCGCTGTCCGAAACTTTTTCGGTGTCCGAAACTTTTTTCGGTGATTTTCTCTCAGACTCCCTGTCTAGTATTCAGCAGATAGATGACCCTTAAGTGTGTGACCCTATAGGTTCGGTGAAGCATAGACATGACCTGGAACCCCTTCCGATCAATGATCAACATCGGAGCCGTGGACACCCATATTGACCCCTATACCCACACGAATGAATATTCGAGTGAACCTCCAGTTGCCGTGAGCTATTCCTGTTGCTTCGCGATATGTCACAAAACACCCGAGGTGAGATTTATTGCACCCCTGTGGATCAACAATTTGTCCACTATGCAAGTTACCTCGTTGCCGGTTTTGTTCTCTTTTCTCGTTTCCGTGTTTCAGTATCCCAGTGATCAAATCACAAGTTGTCTGGCTAGACGATGATGGATACCGTTTCACCGAGAGGGCCCGATTATATCTCTCCATCGTCGGAGGAGCAAATCCCAATCTTGAGCTATCTCGTTACTTGCCATACTTTTCCGTGAACCCGTAAGCCGCCGTAATAGCCACCCAGTTACGGATGACGTTTAACAAACCCCAAAGTTCACGAAGCAAGTACGAAGGAACTCGATACTCTCATGGTCTAAGGAATTATGCAAACATTAACTTCCCTGTGTAAAATACCATTAACTTGTGACGAATGTATCTCATAGCATAACATCAATTTGGGTCGATTCAACACAAGTGTTCTACCAACAATTTGTGCCCTCAAAATTGCCGGCATAGACATGCCCATGATCAGGAAAACATAATCATCATGCAATACTTGAGCCAGTCTTAGAGGCATGACTAGGAATACATTTTACCGTTTATTGACCCACACGTGCACATGGGTTTTCCTCAGAGCCTTTATGGATATACGGGCTCGGGAGCCACAGCAGTTATAGCATGGATCATAAACATTCATTACAAACCAGGAGATACAAAATAACTGTTATTACTGCCTCTAGGGCAGTTCTCCTACAGACTCCCACTTGCACTAGAGTCATAATCCAGTTACATGGCTTCCCTAACACCAATGGCTATCCGGTGTTGCTCATGCTTTGCTCGTGGTAGAGGCTTCGTCATCGGGTCTGACACATTCAGATCCGTGTGAACTTTGCGTACTTTCACTAAACCCTCTTCGACATGATGTCGAATGAGTTTATATTTGCGTTGAATATGTCTTGTCTTATGGTGCGAACTTGGTTCCCTTGCCTGAGCCACGGCGCCACTATTATCACAATAGATCTCCACCGGGTCCAGAGCACTTGGAACCACACCAAGGTCTTCAAGAAATTGCTTGATCCATACCGCCTCCTTGGAGGCTTCTGAAGCTGCAACATACTCCGCCTCCGTCGTAGAATCCGCCACAGTCTTTTGTTTGGAACTTTTCCAATCAACTGCGCCACCGTTCAATATGAAAACATAGCCTGATTGAGATTTGAAGTCATCTGGGTCAGTCATGAAGCCTGCATCAGTGTAACCACTTACAATGAGCTCTTCATCACCTCCGTACACAAGGAGTAAATCCTTGGTCCGTCAGAGGTACTTAAGAATACCCTTGACTGCGGCCCAGTGTTCCAATCCTGGATCACTTTGGTACCGGCTGCTAACACTTAGCGCATAGGAAACATCCGGTCTTGTACATAGCATGGCATACATAATAGAACCAACTGCCGAGGCATATGGAACATCATTCATTTGTACTCGCTCATCGAGAGTTCGAGGACTCTGATTCTTGCAAAGCACTGTGCCAAGTGACATGGGGAGTAGGCCTTTCTTGGAGTTCTCCATGTTGAACCTTTTCAACACCTTGTCAATGTACGTGCTTTGGCTAAGCGCTATCAGGCGTTTTGATCTATCTCTATAGATTCTGATGCCCAATACATATGCCGCTTCGCCTAACTCTTTCATTGAAAACCTTTTCTTCAATGAGTCTTTTATTTCACTAAGAAAATTCACGTCATTTCCAATCAACAATATGTCATCCACATACAAGATTAGAAATGCTTTTGCGCTCCCACTAAACTTCTTGTAAACACAAGATTCTTCGTCATTTCTGATGAAGCCAAACTCTTTGACCACTTCATCAAAACGAATGTTCCAGCTCCTTGACGCTTGCTTCAGACCATAAATGGCTTTCTGAAGTTTGCATACCTTTCTAGCATCCTCATGAATGACAAAACCTTCTGGCTGTATCATGTATACATCCTCTTTGAGGTTTCTATTTAGGAAAGCCGTTTTGACATCCATCTGCCATATTTCATAATCGAAATAAGCAGCAATTGCTAGTAATATCCGAACAGACCTAAGCATAGCTACGGGCGAGAAAGTCTCGTCGTAGTCCACTCCTAGAACTTGCGTGAACCCTTTCGCGACAAGTCTAGCTTTGTGGATAGTAATGTTACCATCCGCGTCCGTCTTCCTTTTGAAAATCCATTTACAACCAATCGGCTTTACGCCTTCTGGAAGTTCTTCCAAGTTCCAAACTTGGTTTTCGTACATGGATTCCATTTCGGATCTCATGGACTTGTGCCATTCTTTTGAGCTGGGCCCCACCATCGCTTCCTTGTAGTGCGCAGGTTCATCGTCTTCAAGAATGAAGATTTCGTTATGAAACCATTCAGGAGGCTGGATAGCCCTACCTGATCTGCGCGGTTCAGTTACAACATTGTCTGAAGTCTCCGCATCACATGCGACAACTTCCAGCTCGGTTGTAGGGATAATTAGCGGAATTTCTTCCGGTTCCTTAGCCATATCAACAGTCACCGAAGATTCACTAATCTCATTAAGTTGTACTGTCCTCCCACTCACCTTTTTCGTGAGAAACTCTTTCTCGAGAAATTGTCCACTCCTTGCAACAAACACTTTGTTATCGGACGGGTGGTAGAAAGAATACCCAATGGTTTCTTTGGGGTAACCTACAAAGTAGTATTTGTCTGCTTTGGGATCGAGTTTGGTTGGCTGTAAACGCTTTACATATGCCTCACAACCCCAAATCTTGAGATGCGACATATTGGGTTTCTTCCCATACCATAATTCAAATGGCGTCGTTTCAACAGACTTTGATGGTGCCTTGTTTAGTATATGAGCAGCAGTTTCCAGTGCGTGACCCCAAAAAGATATCGGAAGATCCGTAAGAGACATCATCGACCTTACCATGTCCAACAAGGTTCGGTTACGTCGTTCCGATACTCCATTTCTCTGTGGAGTTCCGGGAGGCGTAAGCTGTGAAACGATTCCACGGTCACTTAGATGTTGGCCAAACTCATGACTAAGATATTCGCCTCCACGATCAGACCGTAGGAACTTAATCTTTTTGTCACGATGATTTTCTACCTCATTCTGAAATTCTTTGAACTTTTCAAAAGTTTCCGACTTATGCTTCATTAAGTAGATATAGCCATATCGACTTAAATCATCAGTAAAAGTCACGAAGTAGAAATACCCACCCCGTGCGGCTGTGTTCATTGGACCACATACATCACTATGTATTATTCCCAACAATTCACCCGCCCGTTCAGGATGACCCGTGAACGGCGTCTTGGTCATTTTCCCCATCAAGCAAGCTTCACATGTGTCAAATGATTCAAAATCAAGGGACGGTAAAACTCCATCTTTATCGAGTCTTTGCATGCGTTTCTTTCCGACGTGGCCAAGTCGACAGTGCCACAAGCAAGTGGTGGTGGTATCAGCCTTCTTAAGGCGTTTAGCATTCACGTTAAAGACATCATTTCCACATTCAAGATTTAGTATGAAAAGGCCCCCAACAATGGGTGCAAATCCATAAAACATATCCTTACAATAAAGTGAACAACCATTGTTCTCAGACTTGTACGAATACCCATCGTGTACTAAACATGATCCAGAGATAATGTTTCTACACAACAGTGGAACAAAATAACAGTTACTTAGTTCTAAGATAAATCCTGAAGGGAGACGTAGAGGCATAATGCCGACGGCTTGAGCGGCGATCCCAACGCCGTTCCCGACGCGCATCACGACTTCATTCTTTGCCAGCTTGCGCACCTTCTGAAGCCCCTGTATCGAGTTGCAAATGTGAGCAACCGATCCGGTATCAAATACCCAAGACTTAGAATTTTCGCTAGCAAGCAAAACGTCAATGACATTAACTTGTATAACAATTATACCTTTTCCGGTTTTCCCGGACTTCTTATCTTCCAGATACTTCTTGCAGTTTCTCTTCCAGTGTCCTGTGCCCTTGCAGTAGAAGCACTCAGTTTCATTCTTGGCTCCGCCTTTAGAGTTGCTTTGGGAGCCGGTCTTACCGGCGCCCTTGCCCTTCTTTGGCTTGCCTTTCTTCTTTTTGAAACTGGCGGTTTTATTCACAAGCAACACTTGCTTGCGATTTTTCCGCAGTCCTCCTTCTGCAGTTTTCAGCATGGCGAGCATCTCTTCCGGTTCCTTCTCCATCCCACTCATGTTGTAGTTTAATACAAAACCGTCGTAAGACGGGGGGAGTGAAGAAAGCAACATGTCCATCGTATGGCCAGGTGGAAGTGGAAATTCCAGGGTTTTAAGCCTTTCAGCATAGCCAATCATTTTGACCACGTGTTCGCCAACTGAACTACCCTCAGCCATCTTGCAATCCATCAAAGCCTTCATGATATCAAATCGTTCAGACTTTGCGGTTTCCTTGTACAGAGCATCCAATTCCCGGATCATATCACGGGGTTTATGGAATTCAAAACGTTTTTGAAGGTCTGTACACATGCAAGCTAGCATGAGGCACTGCACTAAGTTGTGATCATCATCCTTAGTGGCCCAGAAATTTTGTTCATTTTCCGGGGCCTCTGCCACCGGTTTAGCTGGAAGAGCATTTTCAAGCACATACAGTTTCTTAGCGCTCCTGAGGACAATCCTCAGGTTGCGGACCCAGTCCGCATAGTTGTTTCCAGTCGCAGTTAACTTCTCTTTCTCTAACATCGGGCCTAAGTTGAACGCGGTGTTGCGAGCCATTTGATCTACAACGGAAAACACAAGTTTTCACTTAGACTTTGTTTATAATGAAAATGCACTAGTGAATAAACAATTTTATTCTAAAGTGCGCTCCCACTCAAATCAATATCTCTCATAATTGATTGTGAGTGATTCAAGACCCGTGTTTTGATTATTCATCATTGATGTTAGTCACCACTGATGACGAAAATCTCAACCGGTAGGCCAACCTGCCAATCACATACCTATGTGACTCTTGTTCATCTTTCGATGCGCGTGTTCCGAGCTCAGGACGATCCTGCCATGAACGTCAAGACAACCAAGTGATCTTGCTGCGAGGTCTGACCTCACCCGCCTCACACTTCTCAATTCGTTCGTACCCATGTTAGTCATGGCGCACCCCGAAAAGATAGGTGTCGTGACGGTGCTACACTTGGGAGAACACTAACTACTTGATATTTTTGTGAGAGATCACCCTAATAAAAAGCGACTACCGCGCAATCAAGAAGGGTGCATCAAGAGGGATAAACATCTCAGGCAATTCATAATAGCATGATATGGTATAGCCTCTTCTGACGGAGAAGTCTTTCATTTCTTCGTCTTCGGCATTCGCGTCGGTGTTCACCTTCGCGAAGATTGCCACCACCTTCTCGATGCACCAGATAATATTGCTATCTCCATAGCAAGATAAAATAAATGCATTACTTAAGGTTGACACGCAGGTCATTAAAGTGCAATCATATGGCTCCAGCCATCATGCCGAATCATGACACGCAGGTCATGTTAATTACATCATATAGTCATCTCATACATAATCAAATTGAATATGAGCATTGCTATACCACATCACATGCAAACCATCCTGCAAAACCAAGTTAGACGCCTCTAATCGGTTTATGCAAAAAATTATTTTATGTGGCTTCTAAGGTTTTGACTTAAACCGCAGCTACCAACGTTTTATCATCAAGTATGATTATTCAAGTTGCTAGATTAATATCTCGGGGTGTATGAAACACGAGATAATTAAATCTCGAGCCCCATACTAAACTTCGTCATACGCATGACCCCCGTGCAGATCATATCTGCAATGCCCTTTCATCTGCGAATTTCATCTTTCTTTTGACTATGGCAGAACCCAAAGAACTGATAGCACTTCCATGATCAATCAGGATCACGGATTGCCAGAACTTTGTCAAATTCCACCATGCCGTCTCGAGATTGAGCAAACGCAAATTCTAGGGAAGCAACAAGAATGTCGGGTAACAGATTTCATCTGTCACCCGCATAAATAATTTTCAGCAATAGATCTCATCTACTACCTAATCATATTATGCAATACCCATACATCTCCATGCATTCTAGATCGTAACCTGCATCTACGCATAGCACGGCTCTTGATGCCACTGTTGGGGAACGCGACAGAAAACGAAAATTTTCGGTATAGCGAGCACGCCCAGGACCACTATGGAGACTGCATACAAGGTTTGATCTGATCCGTACCGACTCGAAGCGCAGCGGAAGAAGAGTCGGTGGAGATCGTTGGTGCAGATCCCCGCAGCTAGGATTTACAACCTCCCAACCGCGAGGATGTACTCCCTCGTCGGACAGCCCTTCGGGAGGCGGTCGGACAGTCCCCCGGACGATGTCGCGGACAGCCCTTTGGGAGGACCCTCGAAACTCGAACGGAGACTCGGACAGCCCTTCGGGAGGACCCTCGAAACTCGAACGGAGACTCGGACAGCCCTTCGGGAGGATACTCGAACAGCCCCTCGGGCAAAAGACCGAAACTACGACCTCTCTACGGGGTTGCACACATACGGTGTCAGCTTTCCGGCAGGGCTTCGCCGTCCAGAACTAGTTCCTGCCGGAACCCAGACAGCCTTTCGGCTCTACGAAACTCTTTTCGTGGGAGGGAGAGAAGAAGCCAGATAATGCATGGCATGTGTATGAGAGCAAGGGATGAAGAGATGGCAGCCCCCATCTCCTCTATTTATAGGAAAGCCAAGGGGTAGGGCTCCTCCACTAATTACCAAAAACCCATGCATTAGGTCACACCTCATGGGCATAAGGGTAAACTTGGGATGCCATGTGGAGCTCCAAGGAGCTCCCCCTTCCTTGGCCGGCCACCCCTAGGGGGCCCCCCCATGAGGGGCTCTCATGGCCCCCCCAAGCCCTTCTAGATGCCTTTAGCAAAAGCCCTAAAAGGTGGCTTCCAAAAAATTATCCAAAAAGCACTTTCACTATTCACGACGACATTTTTCAGCGTCCGTTCGAATTGAAAATATTTATGTGGGCTTAGAACAATTCCAGTACCCACTAAAATAATTTTCAACGCGTTCTGGAACAATTCCAGATTAGTGATTTTCATCTGCGAAAAGCATCTGAAGCGGTTCCGGCAGCTCCGAAACATTTTCGGTTTTTCTTCCAGAAAATTCCCAGAAGTTTCCAGAATGATTCTGGCACCCTCCAAGAATTATCAGGCATGTGCCGAAAACAATTTGACTTAATGGTATTCCCTGAAACAACTTTTCAGTTTCACCGAAACTCATCTGGTGTTCTCTCTGCGGAACTTTTCCGCTGTCCGAAACTTTTTCGGTGTCCGAAACTTTTTTCGGTGATTTTCTCTCAGACTCGCTGTCTAGTATTCAGCAGATAGATGACCCTGAAGTGTGTGACCCTATAGGTTCGGTGAAGCATAGACATGACCTGGAACCCCTTCCGATCAATGATCAACATCGGAGCCGTGGACACCCATATTGACCCCTATACCCACACGAGTGAATATTCGAGTGAACCTCCAGTTGCCGTGAGCTATTCCTGTTGCTTCGCGATATGTCACAAAACACCCGAGGTGAGATTTATTGCACCCCTGTGGATCAACAATTTGTCCACTATGCAAGTTACCTCGTTACCGGTTTTGTTCTTTTTTCTCGTTTCCGTGTTTCAGTATCCCAGTGGTCAAATCACAAGTTGTCTGGCCAGACGATGATGGATACCGTTTCACCGAGAGGGCCCGAGTATATCTCTCCATCGTCGGAGGAGCAAATCCCAATCTTGAGCTATCTCGTTACTTGCCATACTTTTCCGTGAACCCGTAAGCCGCCGTAATAGCCACCCAGTTACGGATGACGTTTAACAAACCCCAAAGTTCACGAAGCAAGTACGAAGGAACTCGACACTCTCATGGTCTAAGGAATTATGCAAACATTAACTTCCCTGTGTAAAATACCATTAACTTGTGACGAATGTATCTCATAGCATAACATCAATTTGGGTCGATTCAACACAAGTGTTCTACCAACAATTTGTGCCCTCAAAATTGCCGGCATAGACATGCCCATGATCAGGAAAACATAATCATCATGCAATACTTGAGCCAGTCTTAGAGGCATGACTAGGAATACATTTTACCGTTTATTAACCCACACGTGCACATGGGTTTTCCTCAGAGCCTTTATGGATATACGGACTCGGGAGCCACAGCAGTTATAGCATGGATCATAAACATTCATTACAAACCAGGAGATACAAAATAACTGTTATTACTGCCTCTAGGGCAGTTCTCCTACAATATGGTCAAGACGTGATGATATATAAATTGTTGTATGAGATGATCATGTTTTGTAACAGTTATCGGCAACTGGCAGGAGCCATATGGTTGTCGCTTTATTGTATGAAATGCAATCGCCATGTAATTGCTTTACTTTATAACTAAGCGGTAGCGATAGCCGTAGAAGCAATAGTTGGCGAGACAACAACGATGCTTCGATGGAGATCAAGGTATCAAGCCGGTGACGATGGTGATCATGACGGTACTTTGGAGATGAAGATCAATGGCACAAGATGATGATGGCCATATCATATCACTTATTTTGATTGCATGTGATGTTTATCTGTTATGCGTCTTATTTTGCTTAGTACGGCGGTAGCATTATAAGATGATCCCTCACTAAATTTCAAGGTATAAGTGTTCTCCCTGAGTATGCACCGTTGCGACAGTTCGTCGTGCCGAGACACCACGTGATGATCGGGTGTGATAAGCTCTACGTTCACATACAACGGGTGCAAGACAGTTTTGCACATGCGGAATACTCGGGTTAAACTTGACGAGCCTAGCATATGCAGATATGGCCTCGGAACACTGGAGACCGAAAGGTCAAACGTGAATCATATAGTAGATACGATCAACATAGAGATGTTCACCATTGAAAACTACTCCATCTCACGTGATGATCGGACATGGTTTAGTTGATATGGATCACGTGATCATTTAGATGACTAGAGGAATGTCTATCTAAGTGGGAGTTCTTAAGTAATATGATTAATTGAACTTAATTTATCATGAACTTAGTCCTGATAGTTTTTGCATATCTATGTTGTAGATCAATGGCCCGTGCTACCGTTCCCTTGAATTTTAATGCGTTCCTAGAGAAAGCTAAGTTGAAAGATGGTAGCAACTACACGGACTGGGTCCATAACTTGAGGATTATCCTCATTGCTGCACAGAAGAATTATGCCCTTGATGCACCGCTGGGTGAAAGGCCTGCTGCAGGAGCAGATGCTGACGTTATGAACGTCTGGCAAGCTCGATCTGATGACTACTCGATAGTTCAGTGTGCCATGCTTTACGGCTTAGAATCGGGACTTCAAAGACGTTTTGAACGTCATGGAGCATATGAGATGTATCAGGAGTTGAAGTTAATATTTCAAGCAAATGCCCGAGTTGAGAGATATGAAGTCTCCAACAACTTCTATAGCTGCAAGATGGAGGAGAACAGTTCTGTCAGTGAACACATACTCAGAATGTCTGGGTACAATAACCACTTGACTCAGCTGGGAGTTAATCTTCCGGATGATTGTGTTATTGACAGAGTTCTTCAATCACTGCCTCCAAGCTACAAAGGCTTCGTGATGAACTTGTAGGAGATATGCCCTAGAGGCAATAATAAATGTTATTGATTATCTCCCTGTTCATAATTAGGTTTATGTTCCATGCTATAACTGCTATGGTTCTCGAGTCTACAAATAAAACGAGGCTTGGAGGAAGACTCATATGCACGTGTGGAATAATAAACGGTAAAATGTATTCCTAGTCTAGCCTCTAAGACTAGCTCAAGTGTTGCATGATGGTCCTGTTTTCCTGATCATGGGCATGTCTATGCCAGCAACTTTGAGGGCACAATGTTAGAAGAACATTTGTGTTGAATCGACCCGAATTGATGTTATGCTATGAGTTACATTCGTCACAAGTTAATGGTTAATAACACAGAGATGGTTAATGTTTGCATGATTCCTTAGACCATGAGAGTATCAAGTTTCTTCATGCTTGCTTCATGAACTTTGGGGTTTGTTAAACGTCATTCGTAAATGGGTGGCTATTACGGCGGCTTACGGGTTCATGGAAAAGTATGTCAAGTAACTTGATAGCTCAAGATTGGGATTTGCTCCTCCGACGATGGAGAGATATCTCTGGGCCCTCTCGGTATTACGGTATCCATCATCGTCTGGCCAGACACTTTGTGATTTGATCACGGGGATGCCGGAACACGGTGACGAGAAAAGAGGACAATACCGGTAACGAGGTAACTAGCATAGTGGACAAGTTGTTGATCCACAGGAATGCCAACATGTCTCACCTCGGGTATTTGTAACATATCACGAAGCAACAGGAATAGCACACGGCAACTGGAGGTTCACTCGAATATTCATTCGTGTGGGTATAGGGGTCAATATGGGTGTCCACGGCTCCGATGTTGATCATTGATCGGAAGGGGTTCCGTGTCATGTCTATACTTCATCGAACCTATAGGGTCACACGCTTAAGGGTCATCTATCTGCTGAATACTAGATAGGGAGTCTGAGAGAAAAACACCGAAAAAGTTTCGGACACCGAAAAGTTTCGGACAGCGGAAAAGTTCCGCAGAGAGAACACCGGATGAGTTTCGGTGAAACTGAAAAGTTGTTTCAGAGGATACCATAAAGTCAAATTGGTTTCTGCACATGCCCGATAATTCTTGGAGGGTGCCAGAATCATTCTGGAAACTTTCTGGAAGAAAAACCGGAAATGTTCCGGATATGCCGGAGCCGCTTCAGATGCTTTTCACAGATGAAAATCACTATTTTGGAATTGTTCCAGATTGCGTTGAAAATTGTTTTTGTGGGTACTGGAAATGTTCTAGGAACACATGAAAATTTTCAGTTCAAACGAACGCTGAAAAATGTCGTCGTGAATAGTGAAAGTGCTTTTTGGGTTACTTTTTGGAAAGCCTTTATTTTGGGGTTTTGTCCCAAGATATTTTTGGGGTATTACATGGAAGGATAAGGCCCCTTTTGAAGGGGCCCTACTAGGTGTGGCCGGCCACATGGGGGCTCCTCCATGGAGCCCCCACTTGTCTCTTGGTTTCACACTTTGGTCCTTGGGAAGGACTCCTTTTCATGTGGGTTTTGGGTTTTCTTGTAAAACCACCCTACCCCTTGGGTTTCCTATAAATAGAGGTGGAGGGGCAGCTCTCCACACTCACTCCTTCTCACATACAAGTGCCATTGCAATGATCTGGCTTCTCTCTCACTCCCCGCGAAATAGTTTTGCAGAGCCGAAAGGCTGTCTGGGTTCCGGTGGGAACTAGTTCTGGACGGCGAAGCCCTGCCGGATAGATGACACCGTATGTGTGCAACTCTGTAGAGAGGTCGTAGTTTCGATCTTAGTGCCCGAGGGGCTGTTCGTGAGTGCCTCCCGAAGGGCTGTCAAGTGATGGTCCGAGTTCTGTGAGTCCTCCCGAAGGGCTGTCCGAGTGACCGTCCGAGTTTCGAAGGTCCTCCCGAAGGGCTGTCCGCGACACCGTCCGGGGGACTGTCCGACCGCCTCCCGGAGGGCTGTCCGAAGGGAAGATGAGGGTATACATCCTCGCGGTTGGGAGGTTGTAAATCCTAGCTGCGGGGATCTGCACCGCCGATCGTCATCGACTCTACTTCCGCTGCGCTACGAGTCGGTAACGAAAAAGGTCAAACCTTGTATGCAGTCTCCATAGTGGTCCTGGGCTGGTGCGTAGGGCGGAAAATTTTTGTTTTCTGCTGCGTTACCCTACAGAACTATAATATGCAAGGGATGAATAAGACAATTCCCAAGCTCTTCTCTATGCTCAAAGCTGCGGAGGTAGAAATCAAGAAAAAACATCATGTGTTGATGGTTAACAAGACCACTAGTTTCAAGAAAAAGGGCAAGGGAAAGAAGGGGAACTTCAAGAAGAACGGCAAGAAAGTTGCTGCTTCCGGGAAGAATTCCAAGTATGGACCCAAGCCTAAAACTGAGTGCTTCTACTGCAAAGGGACTGGTCACTGGAAGCGAAACTGCCCCAAGTATTTGGCGGATAAGAAGGATGGCAAAGTGAACAAAGGTATATTTGATATATATGTTATTGATGTGTACCTTACTAATGCTTGTAGTAGTGCCTGGGTATTTGATACCGGTTTGGTTGCTAATATTTGTAACTCGAAACAGGGACTACGGATCAAGTGAAGATTGGCTAAGGACGAGGAGACGATGCACGTCGGGAATGGTTCCATGGTCGATGTGATCGCCGTCGGCACGCTACCTCTACATCTACCTTCGGGATTAGTTTTAGACCTGAATAATTGTTATTTGGTGCCAGCGTTGAGCATGAACATTATATCTAGATCTTGTTTGATGCGAGACGGTTATTCATTTAAATCAGAGAATAATGGTTGTTCTATTTATATGAGTAACATCTTTTATCATCATGCACCCTTGAAGAGTGGTCTGTTCTTGTTGAATCTCGATTGTGGTGATACACATATTCATAATATTGATGCCAAAAGATGCAAAGTTAATAATGATAGTGCAACATATTTGTGGCACTGCCGTTTAGGTCACATTGGTGTAAAGCGCATGAAGAAACTCCATGCTGATGGACTTTTGGAATCACTTGATTATCAATCATTTGATACTTACGAATCATGCCTCATGGGCAAGATGACTAAAACTCCGTTCTCCGGAACAATGGAGCGAGCTACAGACTTATTGGAAATAATACATACCGATGTTTGCGGTCCGATGAGTGTTGAGGCTCGCGGCGGGTATCGTTATTTTCTGACCTTCACAGATGATTAGAGCAGATATGGGTATATCTACTTAATGAAAAATAAGTCTGAAACATTTGAAAAGTTCAAAGAATTTCAGAGTGAAATGAAAAATCATTGTAACAAGAAAATAAAGTTTCTACGATCTGATCGCGGAGGCGAATATTTGAGTTACGAGTTTGGTCTTCATTTAAAACAGTGCGGAATATTTCGCAACTCACGCCACCTGGAACACCACAGCGTAATCGTGTGTCCGAACATCGTAACCGTACTTTCTTAGATATGGTGCGATCTATGATGTCTCTTACCGATTTACCACTATCGTTTTGGTGTTATGCATTAGAGACAGCTGCATTCACGTTAAATAGGGCACCATCTAAATCCGTTGAGACGACACCGTATGAAATGTGGTTTGGCAAGAAACCTAAGCTGTTGTTTCTTAAAGTTTGGGGTTGCGATGCTTATGTGAAAAAGCTTCAGCCTGATAAGCTCGAACCCAAATCGGAGAAGTGCGTCTTAATAGGATACCCAAAAGAAACTGTTGGGTACACCTTCTATCACAGATCCGAAGGCAAGATCTTTGTTGCTAAGAATGGATCCTTTCTAGAGAAGGAGTTTCTCTCGAAAGAAGTGAGTGGGAGGAAAGTAGAACTTGATGAGGTAGTGGTACCTTCTCTTGAATTGGAGAGTAGTTCATCACAGAAATCAGTTCCAGTGATGCCTACACCAATTGGTGAGGAAGCTAATGATGATGATCATGAAGCTTCAGATCAAGTTACTACAGAACCTCGTAGGTCAACCAGAGTACGTTCCGCACCAGAGTGGTACGATAACCCTGTTCTGGAAGTCATGTTACTAGACCACGATGAACCTACGAACTATGAGGAAGCGATGATGAGCCCAGATTCCGCAAAATGGCTTGAGGCCATGAAATCTGAGATGGGATCCAGGTATGAGAACAAAGTGTGGACTTTGGTTGACTTGCCCGATGATCGGCAAGCCATAGAGAATAAATGGATCTTCAAGAAGAAGACTGACGCCGATGGTAATGTTACTATCTACAATGCTCGACTTGTTGCGAAAGGTTTTCGAGAAGTTCAAGGAGTTGACTACGATGAGACCTTCTCACCCGTAGCGATGCTTAAGTCTGTCCGAATCATGTTAGCAATTGCCGCGTTTTATGATTATGAAATCTGGCAAATGGATGTCAAAACTGCATTCCTTAATGAATTTCTCAAAGAAGAGTTGTATATGATGCAACCAGAAGGTTTTGTCGATCCAAAAGGTGCTAACAAAGTGTGCAAGCTCCAGCGATCCATTTATGGACTAGTGCAAGCCTCTCGGAGTTGGAATATACGCTTTGATAGTGTGATCAAAGCATATGGTTTTATACAGACTTTTGGAGAAGCCTGTATTTACAAGAAAGTGAGTGGGAGCTCTGTAGCATTTCTAATATTATATGTGGATGACATATTGTTAATCGGAAATGATACGGAATTTCTGGATAGCATAAAAGGATATTTGAATAAGAATTTTTCAATGAAAGACCTCGGTGAAGCTGCTTATATATTGGGCATCAAGATCTATAGAGATAGATCAAGACGCTTAATAGGACTTTCACAAAGCACATACCTTGATAAAGTTTTGAAGAAGTTCAAAATGGATCAAGCAAAGAAAGGGTTCTTGCCTGTGTTACAAGGTGTGAAGTTGAGTAAGACTCAGTGCCCGACCACTGCAGAAGATAGAGAGAAAATGAAAGTCATTCCATATGCCTCAGCCATAGGTTCTATCATGTATGCAATGTTGTGTACCAGACCTGATGTGTGCCTTGCTATAAGTTTAGCAGGGAGGTACCAAAGTAATCCAGGAGTGGATCACTGGACAGCGGTCAAGAACATCCTGAAATACCTGAAAAGGACTAAGGATATGTTTCTCGTTTATGGAGGTGACAAAGAGCTCATCGTAAATGGTTACGTCGATGCTAGCTTTGACACTGATCCGGATGACTCTATGTCTCAAACCGGATACGTATTTATATTGAACGGTGGAGCTGTAAGTTGGAGCAGTTCCAAGCAAACCGTCGTGGCGGGATCTACGTGTGAAGCGGAGTACATAGCTGCTTCGGAAGCAGCAAATGAAGGAGTCTGGATGAAGGAGTTCATATCCGATCTAGGTGTAATACCTAGTGCATCGGGTCCAATGAAATTCTTTTGTGACAATACTGGAGCAATTGCCTTAGCGAAGGAATCCAGATTTCACAAAAGAACCAAACACATCAAGAGATGCTTCAACTCCATCCGCGATCAAGTCAAGGAGGGAGACATAGAGATTTGCAAAATACACACGGATCTGAATATTGCAGACCCGTTGACTAAGCCTCTTCCACGAGCAAAACATGATCAGCACCAAGACTACATGGGTGTTAGAATCATTACAATGTAATCTAGATTATTGACTCTAGTGCAAGTGGGAGACTGAAGGAAATATGCCCTAGAGGCAATAATAAAGTTGTTATTTATATTTCTTTATATCATGATAAATGTTTATTATTCATGCTAGAATTGTGTTAACCGGAAACTTGATACATGTGTGAATACATAGACAAACAGAGTGTCCCTAGTATGCCTCTACTTGACTAGCTTGTTTATCAAAGATGGTTATGTTTCCTGACCATAGACATGTGATGCCATTTGATAAACAGGATCACATCATAAGAAGATTGATGTGATGGACAAGACCCATCCGTTAACATAGCATAATGATCGTTAAGTTTATTGCTATTGCTCTCTTCATGACTTATACATATTCCTCTGACTATGAGATTATGCAACTCCCGAATACCGGAGGAACACTTTGTGTGCTATCAAACGTCGCAACGTAACTGGGTGATTATAAAGATGCTCTACAGGTGTCTTCGAAGGTGTTTGTTGAGTTGGCATAGATCGAGATTAGGATTTGTCACTCCGAGTATCGGAGAGGTATCTCTGGGCCCTCTCGGTAATGCACATCATATGAAGCCTTGCAAGCAATGTGACTAATGAGTTAGTTACGGGATGATGCACTACGGAACGAGTAAAGAGACTTGCCGGTAACGAGATTGAACTAGGTATGATATACCGATGATCGAATCTCGGGCAAGTAACATACCGATGACAAAGGGAATAACGTATGTTGTTTTGCGGTTTGACCGATAAAGATCTTCGTAGAATATGTAGGAGCCAATATGAGAATCCCAGGTTCCGCTATTGGTTATTGACCGGAGATGTGTCTCGGTCATGTCTACATAGTTCTCGAACCCGTAGGTTCCGCACGCTTAACGTTCGATGACGATTTGTATTATGAGTTATGTGATTTGATGTACCGAAGGTTGTTCGGAGCCCCGGATGAGATCACGGACATGACGAGGAGTCTCGAAATGGTCGAGACATAAAGATTGATATATTGGACCATGTTATTCAGACACCGGGAAAAAACGGAGTGCCGAAAGGGTTACCGGAACCCCCCCGGGGAAGTAATGGGCCTTAGTGGGCCTTAGGGGAGAGAGAGGGCAGCAGCCAGGAGGTGGCGCCCCCCCCCCCCCCGCCCCAAGGGGAGTCAGAATAGGACTAGGGGAGGGCGGCGCAGCCCCTCTTTCCCTCTACCTCTCCCTCTCCTTCCTTCTTCCCCCTTCCCTCTTGGTGGAATCCTACTAGGACTTGGAGTCCTAGTAGGACTCCCCTCCTTGGGCGCGCCCCCTAGGGCTGGCCGGCCTCCTCCCTCCCTCCTTTATATACGGGGGAGGGGGGCACCCCATAGACACACAAGTTGATCTTTTAGCCGTGTGCGGTGCCCCCCTGCACAGTTACACACCTCGGTCATATCGTCGTAGTGCTTAGGCGAAGCCCTGCGCCAGTAACTTCATCATCACCGTTGCCACGCCGTCGTGCTGACGGAACTCTCCCTCGACCTCAACTGGATCAAGAGTTCGTGGGACGTCACCGAGCTGAATGTGTGCTGAACACGGAGGTGCCGTACATTCGGTACTTGGATCGGTCGGATCGTGAAGACGTTCGACTACATCAACCGCGTTACTAAACGCTTTCGCTTTCGGTCTACGAGGGTACGTGGACACACTCTCCCCTCTCATTGCTATGCATCTCCTAGATAGATCTTGCGTGATCGTAGGCAAATTTTTTGAAATTCTACGTTCCCCAACAAACCTCTTCCACTAGCAAAACATGATCAGCACCAGAACTCTATGGGTGTTCGATTCATCACAATGTAACTAGATTATTGACTCTAGTGCAAGTGGGAGACTGTAGGAAATATGCCCTAGAGGCAATACTAAAATGGTTATTATTATATTTCCTTGTTCATGATAATTGTCTATTGTTCATGCTATAATTGTATTAACCGGAAACCGTAATACATGTGTGAATACATAGATCACAACATGTCCCTAGTGAGCCTCTAGTTGACTAGCTCGTTGATCAATAGATGGTTGTGGTTTCCTGACCATGGACATTAGATGTCGTTGATAATGGGATCACATCATTAGGAGAATGATGTGATGGACAAGACCCAATCCTAAGCATAGCACAAGATCGTGTAGTTCGTTTGCTAGAGCTTTTCTAATGTCAATTATCATTTTCTTAGACCATGAGATTGTGCAACTCCCGGATGCCGTAGGAATGCTTTGGGTGTATCAAACATCACAACGTAACTGGGTGACTATAAAGGTGCACTACAGGTATCTCCAAAAGTGTCTGTTGGGTTGGCACGAATCGAGACTGGGATTTGTCACTCTGTACGACGGAGAGGTATCTCTGGGCCCACTCGGTAATGCATCATCATAATGAGCTCAATGTGACTAAGGAGTTAGCCACGGGATTATGCGTTACGGAACGAGTAAAGAGACTTGCCGGTAACGAGATTGAACGAGGTATGGGGATACCGACGATCGAATCTCGGGCAAGTAAAATACCGATGGACAAAGGGAATTGTGTACGGGATTGATTGAATCCCCGACATCGTGGTTCATCCGATGAGATCATCGTGGAACATGTGGGAGCCAACATGGGTATCCAGATCCCGCTGTTGGTTATTGACCGGAGAGATGTCTCGGTCATGTCTACATGGTTCCTGAACCCGTAGGGTCTACACACTTAAGGTTCGGTGACGCTAGAGTTGTTATGGGAAATTGTATGTGGTTACCGAAGGTTGTTCGGAGTCCCGGATGAGATCCCGGACGTCACGAGGAGTTCTGGAATGGTCCGGAGGTGAAGATTTATACATGGGAAGTCCAGTTTCAGTCGCCGGAATGGTTTCGGGGGCTATCAGTATTGTACCGGGACCACCGAAAGGTGTCCGGGGGTCCACCGGGTGGGGCCACCTGCCCCGGAGGGCCTAGTGGGCTGAATATGGGTGGGGACCAGCCCCTTAGTGGGCTGGTGCGCCCCCCCAAGGGCCCAAGGCGCCTAGGGTTGGAAACCCTAGGGGAGGGGGCGCCTCCCACCTTGCTTGGGGGGCAAGTTACCCCCTCCTGGCCGCCCCCCCCCCCTCTAGATGCATCTAGGGGGGCCAGCCCCCTCTCCCCTTCACCCTATAAATAGAAGGGGGTGGGAGGGCAGCCGCACCCCTTCCCTGCCGCAGCTCTTCCCCCTTTCCAACACCTCCTCCTCCTCCGTAGTGCTTGGCTAAGCCCTGTCGGAGAACCACGAGCTCCTCCACCACCACGCCGTCATGCTGCCGGAGTTCTCCCTCAACTTCTCCTTCCCCCTTGCTGGATCAAGAAGGAGGAGACGTCCCCGGGCTGTACGTGTGTTGAACGCGGAGGCGCCGTCCGTTCGGCGCTTGGATCGGATCTTCCGCGATTTGAATCGCCGCGAGTATGACTCCATCAATCGCGTTCTTGTAACGCTTCCGCTTAGCGATCTTCAAGGGTATGAAGATGCACTCCCTTTCTCGTTGCTAGCATCTCCTAGATTGATCTTGGTGACACTTAGGAATTTTTTTGAATTATTACTACGTTACCCAACACCGGCGAGCATGTCTAGCACCGGCAGCCACTCCGACGGCAGCTCCGGAGATGAGGAAGAGCTGGCGCTCCGTATCACGCTCGAGCGCTCGCGGGTTGATACGGTTGGCAGCTTCTGGTCCGGTGCGACGTCCCTTGTCACTCGCCGCGCCAGCGCTGATGCCGGTGCCGGCCCTTCACGCCTCGCGCGCGGATCTACGAGATCTGCTCCTCCCGCCTGACGGCCTCCTCCACCTTCGGCCGCTGCTCCACGCGGGCAGCGCTATGTTCTAGTGCCCGCTCAGCCGACGCCGCGGATGCGGACTCCGGAGTCGGAGGCACGAGCTGCCCGCCGCGAGAGGCAGAGGGCTAGGAAGATGGCGGGGGGTCCGCCCGGTCTGCGCGCGCTCAACATAAACAAAAAACCTGACGGCAAAAAACCTGAATAAGCGCGTTCGGGTCAGAGTCCAGCTCCTACATCGAACGGGTCAGTGTCTCAGGTAATTATCAGAGTTAAAATTAACTAAATAACCTAATTAGCTAGTGGGCCCGCACTATCAGTGACTAACTTAATGAAAGGTTAAACTAATTAGCAATTTAGCTAACTAATTAGGTGGGGCCTACCAGTCAGTGACTGGACCCGGTCCAGTCATCGGAGTTGACTAAAGTCAACAGGGCCAGCTGGTCCCTGGGGCCACCAGGCAGTGACCCTGGAGGTGGCCCCAGCGGCGCCACGTCAGCTCACCGGCGTAAATCGCCGGCGCGTGCTCCGACGACCACCAAAGACGGCGGCGTCGCGCGGATTTTGCGTACCGACGCCCAAATCGAGCGCCGCGACCACCCATACAACATGCGCGATGCGGCGCATCCAATGAAGCTAACTACGCGGCCGGAGGCGGAGTAAATCGACGGCGGCGCCCATTCTTGCGGCGGCTGTAGTTCGGGCAAAACGGCATCGGCGTTGCGGGATGCTTTCGAGCAAACGGAGCACACCGATGGGCTCTACGGAGCAGCAGAAGCACGCCCAGGTGCTCAGACACGGTTGTGATTAACCAGAGCGATGACGGCGACTAATGCGACGGCGGCGAGCTCGGCAACCATGGCGGCAGCAGCTAGCGGGCTCGAACGCGACCAGGGAGAGAGGGGACAAACTCGGGAGCTCACAGTGGCGCGGTAGGGATAGGCAGCGTGCTCAGGGAAGCTCGGAGACGATGGCGTGGAGGCGGCGATCTCCGGCGACCGAAGGGGAAGGAGGCGTCCAATCCGGCGAAGTAGGGGGGTTGAGGCCGAGCTGGTCCACGCAGAGGAAGTAGGCGTCCACGGTGGAGCTCCTAGAGGGCTCAGAACGGAGAGGGGAGGCCGGTGGCCACACGGACGCGCCGCGGCGGCGACGGCTCCGTTCGGGCCAGAGGAAACAGAGAGAGAGGAGAGCTCGAGGAAGGAATGGGGAGAAAAGGGGAGGGGCTAGGGTTCCAGGGGTGCTCAGGGTAGACCTTATCCACCTCCGCGGCTCGCCGGATGCCCGACGCGTGCGGCATCGGCGGCGTGTCGGCGCGCGGGCGCGACAGCGAGGGGAGGAAGGGGATGAGCTCCAGTTGGACTAGGCCCAATCCTGTAGCAGCAGGCCTAAGTGTACAGTAGATCTTAGGCCTTTTCTATTTTCTTATTTCTGTTTTCTTTTCTGCTCTGTCTTGCTAATTGTTTAGCCACTAAACTATTTTTTTAAAATGTGTGACTTATCCCTTACAACTCAATGTATTATCCTCTATCACCAAAAATTAGTTTGGGCAAAATATGAGTTCAAATGAATTCTTAATAAAAGAAAAGGATTAAAAAGGTGTTGTTTAGGTACTGTTTATTGATGTTAGAGTCTCTTAACTAACTCATTTAATATTAAATGTATTTTTATAGATGCTTCTGAATTATTTGCAACATAATGAACATTTTTGATTGGCTGTTTAAGGAAATAATTATTTGACTTGCATTTTGAATTTTTAAATGGAGTTGAATTATTTCCTAGTTGCAATTTATTTGGAATGATCATTATGACATGGCTAATTAATTAGCTTGATGACGGGGTTGATATCTGGGGATGTTACAAGGCAGAGGGCTAGGGAGATGGCGGACGGGTCTGCGTAGTCCGCCCGCCGCCGCCAGACGCCCAACGAGGAGGACTGTCTCTTCGAGTGGGCGTGCCGCCGGTCAGTGATTGAGGCGGAGACGAAGGCCCGACGGCTCCGGAGGCTCAATGCCAAGCAGCTCCGGCTCGGCATTGAGCAATCCGAGCAGGAGGCGGCGGATGCAGCGACGGAGGGGCAGCGAGGGTGGCCAAGCTCAAGTGCCAGCAAGACCGCGTTGTCTGGCGCTTGCAAGGCTTCATCGTCATCTCCGATTCCTCCTCCTCCGACGGGTCCGACGGCTCCGACGTGGACCCACCTCCTGCAGCGGACTCCTACAACTGCGTCGGCGACCGGAAGGGCAAAGGGCCGGCGAGGAAGTGGTGAAAATTCGTCTTTATTTCAAGTTTTTAGTTGTAGTTTGAACTTGTCCATCGTATTATGTGTATTATGTGAACTTTGGCTATCTTTCGATGATCCGGTTGTGATCTTTTAATAAACTGATTGTGTATTTGTATGTCCGCTCATAATCTACGTAGTTTTTATCAACGTTGCATGATTTAGTATTAAAGTAGGGGACGGAATATGAGATACGTGGGTATGGAGACGCGGATATAGGGAGTGGCCAGTCAGATACGCCCGGGCGTGTCCGCGGGCGTTTGAGAGCCGGATTTGCTGAGTCCGGCTGTAGATGCTCTTAGAAACACAATGCGTGTGAACGATTCCCGTCGGATGACGTGGCAGCAAACCTGCATGGTGATTCGTGCTCCTACATCGAACGGGAATAAGTGCGTTCGCTCTCAACATAAACAAAAAACCTAACGGCAGATATTTATCAATTTTGTCTATCAAATACTACATGCATGCAGCCGATATTTTAATCGATAGGCCAGAAGGATGCCGTGTCTAATTTCTAGCGAGCGAACGTTCCCTCCATATACTCAAATTTATGTTTTTTCATTAGTAAAGAAGATAAGTGTTCGACATATAATCGAAGGAAAACTCAAATGCCAAAACAAATCCAGTGTATGATATCCAACTTTATAATTCATCTCCGTCTGCAAATACAGTGCGTACTCGATTATATGACGGAGGGAGTGGTATAGGTCATGCACACATGCGCACTAAAATGAACTCCAACGTTTAATGGTCCTAGTCTAAGAGTATTTGTATAAGATCTATCACCATCACTTGCGATGCATATGCATACCGAAGGGGGATTGATGAACCGCCTCTGCTATTCTGTTTTTGCCGGAAGATTTTATACTAGTCAGGGGACACGAACGAAGTGCAGATACCAAGAATCTCCAGAAGAAAAAAAAAAAGATAATTCAACACAGACATAATTTTTGCCTATTACATCCAGAATACTAACTTCATCGCTAATATAATCGATCTAATCCGTCTATACCGGAAAACTCCATAATAACTAAATGAAAAGGAAAATTCAACACCGAAATAGCTTGTGCCTATTATATCCAGTAAGTAGTATGCTAATATAATAATCGATCTAACCCATCTGTGAGTATAAGAGTATAAGTATATATATAGGCGATACATGCATAGCTTAGCTTGGCTTAGCTTCTCCTCAGGTCAGTCCACCACCTGAAGATGGCTTGTTTATCTGTTAGTTTCGTCGTTTTCGCCCCTAAATTCGAGCGTCAGTGCTTCGTGTTACGTATTATGCCCAAATTCGATGGTTTTTTGTACTCTGGTTCAAATGTGATACCAAATTGTTACCATAGCCCGAAGTGTGGTGGTTTTGGGTAAATAACTCGTTTATCTTGATAAATCTGCCAAGACGACGGCCTGGTGTCCTGGTCGAGGCCATCGTCGATGCGGGGGAGGTACTGGTGCTTGAAAAGCTTGGGGTTGCTGGCGAAGCACTCGCGTAGCGCCGCCGTGGCCTTGACGCACGACGACGCGCTCGGCACTGTAGCCGCCGCGGCACACTTTCATGGCCTTGTTGAAGTCGTCCAAGCACCCGCCGTCGGTCACGCGATGCATGACGAGCCTCTCAGTCGCACCTCGCGCCGGCCTTTGATGCTTTGTGTGATGCATCGCTCGCTTCCAGGTATGTAAGGAACCCCATGGCGTTAACTAGCTAGCTAGGGGTAACAACGAAATCGATCGGTCGCTATGTATTTTCTCTTCTCTTCTCTTCTCTTTCTTCTCTTCTCTTTAATACCTAGAACTCATCTAGATAAGATATAATATGATCTCATTCATCTGAAAAACAAGAACAGATACAACCCACGTCAGCACACACGCATCTTATAGCATCACATCCAATGGCTATAAAAGATGAATGAGACCAAATTATATCTCATCTAGATGAGTCTAGCAAAACTGTTAATAAATAGATTTAAGAAATAGCTACCGATGATCGGGTTTGTCGATTAATTGCACCGTCGGTCAAGTCAAATTATTAACGTGTACTATAATCCATGCACGATACGTGCGTTGCAGCCGCGAGTGTTACCTTTTTCAGTACGTCTGATTTTTACGTCTGCGTTCCGGTTTTTTTGTTGAGAAAATGCGTTCCGTTTCTTCGTACGTCGAGGGATGCTTTCTTTTTTTCTCACCTCGACCTGGCTGGGTCCCTCGCTGAGTTGGGCCTATGCTTGGGCTGCGTCCGTGGTGTCCAGAACAAGGCCAAGAAGCTACGCCCGTTCATATTTTTTTTAGGCGCCCCTAAAAAAACTTTTTTTAGGCAATGCACGTTCGTATATGCATCAAATCGATCGTAAATAATTAGTGCCGTCCTGCCAGGCTGGGCCACAAACGTTCCACATAAATTATTTTGTGGCCTGGGAGCCCTGTATGGGCCTTCCTAGAATCAGCTAAAAATATTAATGAGAAGAATTAGTTAATTGCCTAAAAAAAGCTAAAAATATGAATTGCCTCAATAAAATAAAAAGAATTAGTTTTTTTCCTGAAGGAAACCATGTGTTCATAATAAATCATGATTACAACACCACACGCAGCCCAATTCTAGACAGGGCCAGGAGGACATATATACCGATACAATTGCAAAAAAGACCCTGTAAAATAGAAAATACAACCGACTTCTAGGGGGTCACTCTGCAAAAAACATCCATCAACCATCGCGCCCTCTGCCGTCGATGAAGCGCCGCCGGATAGGAAGGAGACGATAAACCTTCAAGCCATGGTCCAGAGGAGAACCATCGCGACCAGAGTGCCGTCGATGTTGCACTACTTTTTTTTTTTTTTGCACCGTCAAATAACGTATCTTGTCCTAAGGGTCAACCCAACTCACGATGAAACCTTCTGCTAAACCCATACCGGTGAGATTATGTATACCGTATATGTATCTGCGGTAGACTTTTTCCGCTCAAGGAATGTCCTTCCAAATCCTTTTTTGTTAACTACTACTCGTTCATGGCGTTTCAGAAACTTTTTAACAACTGCGTTTCAACTGAATATGGTGGCCAAAATTTACAAAATTACATTCTAGTGAAAATATCTTCTGTAACAAGTCCAATAAATATTATTTTTCTCAACAATCAAATCTTAGTATTTCTATACACATTGCGATTCTTTTTTTGCGAGAAAACTTTCGATCTATTCATC
The DNA here is from genome assembly GCA_011799875.1 of Thinopyrum elongatum. Taxonomy (NCBI): domain Eukaryota; kingdom Viridiplantae; phylum Streptophyta; class Magnoliopsida; order Poales; family Poaceae; genus Thinopyrum; species Thinopyrum elongatum. Next base: position 725,619,182 of record CM022303.1, read on the forward strand.
AACTGTCAAGGTAGTACAAAGAACACTAGAAGTAAAATTTACATCCAGGTCCGTAGACCACCTAATGACGACTACAAGCACTGGAGCGAGCCGAAGGCGCGCCGCCGTCATCGCCCCTCCCTCGTCGGAACCGGGCAAACATTGTTGTAGTAGACAGTCAGGAAGTCGTCGTGCTAACGCCCTATAGGACCAGCGCACCAGAACAGCAACCGTCGCCGATGAAGAGAAGCATAAACTGGAAGGATCCAACCTGCAGACACATAGACGTAGACGAACGAAGACCGGATCCGGTCGGATCCACCGAAGACAAACGCCGACCGGATCCCACGAGATCCGTTGCGATTCAAAGTTGGTGAAGTTTGACTTGACAAATTCTACAGTGGCATGTATTTACAAATGTATAGGTAGTATTTTTTTTATTTTTATAAATGTATAGGTAGTATCCAGTACAGTTGTAGCAAGATAGGAAGAAATTCAAGAGTAAACATAGATTGTAAAGACTAGACAACGTGCCGTTCTTTTCCAAACAAATCTCACGCTTTTTATCTTCACGTGCTTCAGGACGTCCGTGATGCCTCAGTGCGCAGCCAACCCTTGGGCATTTTGACCCACAGCTGGCCTTCGCCCAGCCTGCTGCTTGCTCACCTTGGCCGGCATGCCGTGTTGCTGGTCAGCATGCACGCCTTCCGCACGCGCACAACGCAGCCGTCACCTGCCTGTACACGCACCCAGGCGCCTGATCCGATCGATCTCGCCTATGTGCACGCGCGCACGAGTGGCGATAATCGCGGAACAGGGGTTGCGGATCATAATGTGCGTTTAGAAAAGATAGTGTTTGCTCATTTATAAGTAGTACATATAGTGAGATTCGAACGGGCGATCATAATATTGCAATATTGTGGAAGCCTGGCTGGAACCACGAATAAGTGTTTAACCACAAAAAAGTGTTTATTGTGCGGATAGAGAACTTCTAGAATTTTAGAGTCGATTATATCAAGTATACAAACTGGGCCAACACCAGTAACCGATCTGTTCTATAACATAAAGATTACATATAGGGCATGCAAACTTGTATGATGGGTTGTTCAAAGAAAAGGAAAACTACATCACCCTCCATGCATAAGTATCAACCTAGCTTCTCCTCATGCCAATCCACCACCTGAACCGGGTCAGGCCTTCCTCCTCCACCTTCTCTGGCGATAGGTTCCGGTCCTCATTAAGGATGGCAATTTTACCCATGGATATGGGTACCCGCGGATACCGTACCCGCATGGGTAGGGTATGGGCACGATTTTACACCCACGGGTAGTACCCATACCCTACCCATTAAGTCGTGGGTAGGGCACGGGTATAGACTTTTACCCATGGATATACCCATACCCTACTCGTTTATACTGGCATGTGAACCTTACCCGTGATTCACAAGTGTACCTATGTTAAAGTTGTGTCGTGAGCTTGTGAACCTATGTTAAAGTTGTCACCAATTGTCAATTTGAATTGAGATAATTGTCATGTACTTATCTATCTGTTATTGAGTTGAGATCAATGTTTTTTGTCAAATATGTTATGATGAATGTGACATTGCGAATAACTTGTGTACTATTTTATCTACCCGTTGGGTACCCATCGGGTATGGGTACGGGTAAAGTTTCATACCCGTGGGTACGAGTAAGAGTAGAGTTTTGTACCCATTGACTACATGGGTATGGGTATGGTATTGCTCTACCCGCCCCATACCCTACCCATTGCCATCCTTAGTCCTCATCGAGGCCCTTATCCAAGCGAGGTATGTTTGAGAAAGGACCTTCACAGGAGGGACGGTTTGCCATCCGGTTACTTGAGGAGAGAGGAGGCCAAAGTGGGTCTCGGATCCGGCATCAGCGGTGAGAAGGGATCGAGTGGGAAAAGAATCAAGTGGAAAGGTGGGTGATATTCACGGATTCGGAGGTTGCAGACTTAAGCTGTGTTTAGATAAGATAATGTTTGCACTTTTGTAAGTAAGTATGAGTATATATAGAGGTTCCAATGGGCGACCGTAATATTGCAATATTGTCGAAGGCTCGCAGGAAACACGAACAAGTTTTTATTGTGCGGATAGGGAACCTCTAGAATTTTAGAAAGAAAACTCTGCCAAAATAAAGAGTCGATTATATCAAGTATATGTACAAACTCCACCATCACCACTAACCAATCTGATCTATAACATTAAGATTATATAAAGGGCATGCAGACATGTATGATGGGCTGTTAAAAAAAAAAGGAAAAGTACAAGAATGAGTTGATGGGTTGATCGCCAATCAACACTCATCACAATCCATGCATAGCGAGGTTAAAAAAACAATCCATGCATAGCGAGGTTAAAAAAACAATCCATGCATAGGTATATAATCAACCTAGCTTCTCCTCATGCCAGTCCACCACCTGAACCGGGTCAGCTCTTCCACCTCCACCTTCTCCGGAGGTGGCTTCCGGTCCTCGTCCAGGCCCTCGTCCATGCGGGGTATGTACTGCTGCGCGAACCACAGGCGGTTGCCCTCGAAGCACTCACGCAGCGCCGCCGTCGCCTTGACACACGCATCGATGTTGAGGACGCGCTCGGCGGGGTCCTCCCGACTCTTGATCTGCCTGGGGTGGCACTCGTCTACCGCCGTGATGAACTCGCCGATGCACCCGCCGTTGGCCACGTGCTGCTCGATGCAGTTCTTGTCGCTGATGAATTCCATCTTTGTCGTTATTGCTTCGCCTAGTTCTTTACCTATTGCTCCGGCCGATGTAAGCAATGCATCCACGATCCCCATGTCCGTCCGTCCGTCCGGCTGGCTCGCGCTAGGGTTTGTTAAACAACGAAATCGAGCGATCGGTATATATAACGGATTGGATCAGTTGATGGCAATGTGTGACGTACAAGCTATGATCACGTACGTCTGACGGATTGGATCAGTTGATGGCAATGTGTGACGTACAAGCTATGATCACGCACGCATGCCATGTGTACGTAGAGTAGTAGCTAAACCAACAACGTTGTACGTTGCAACCATCAAACGTACGTGTAGTATATATACATTGTACTTACTTAAAAACTAAGTAGTATATATATTGCACTTATTGAAAAACTACTAGGGTTACGTAATATCTATCTGTTCCCGGGACTTGTCCTAGGTTATCTACCAGCCGATCGCATCTCATCGACCATGGGTCTCTCCCACGCCACGTCTTCCCCAAACTGGCCGGACCTGCCGCCGGACCTGGCCGGCCTCATCCTCTGCCGTCTCACCTCCGACGCTGACAACCTAAACTTTGGGGCCGTGTGCCGTGACTGGCGCCACGCCACGCAGCAACAGCGGGGCACCACGCCGTGGCTCAACCTCGGCCCTGGGGTTTACCAGAGCATCGCTGACGGCATGGTGCATCGCTTCAGCCACTGCCATGGCTCTTCCGGTTGTTGGATCCTCTTCTACCACGACCCCGATGTTGAGGAGGATTATAAGGATGATGGGGACGGAGGAGGATCCTTATTCCTCCGGAACCCTTTCCACCCATCAGCAGCCCCCATCCAGATCCCGTGGCCCTACAGGGAGCCGTCTAAGATCATCATCTGTACTTCATCAGTGGTGATTTTGCACCGTGGAATCTGCACAATTGCTCCTTCCTCAGCAGCCGACATGGGTGGGCCACACCAACCTTGTCTGCAGCTTATCGGTTATTCCTGTGATTACGCAGACATGTCCTTTTACCGTGGAAGGATCTTCACCGTCACGCACTTTGGGGAGCTCTTCTCCCATGACCTCTTGGGTTATCGCACGGAGCATGTGATGAACCAATCCATGGAGCACAATAATCAACCACTGAACAAAATCGTCCGCCACCTAGTCGTGTCAGCTGACAAGAAAAAGCTACTGATGGTACGATGGAGCGTCCCTCCAAGAAAGCTGAAAATACAGCGGAGCAACCCTCGCCAAAAGGCCAAGGCTGTCGTGGTTTATGATCATTGGTGGGCGATGAATTGTCACGTCTTCGAGGCAGACTTGGCCAAGGGCCAGTGGTCGGAGGTGAAGGACCTTGGAGGCCAGGTTATTTTTGTCAGCAGAACTTGTTGGAGGGCATTCGGGCCATTGGAGTACCGCCACCCAAGATTCCCACAAGGGAACCTTGTGTATATCTTGGGTGTTGACTGGCACATGAAGAGGGATGTCGCGGGTGCTGACCTGTGTGGGTGCAGCGACTGTCGTGACCGCGTTAATGGTGGTATTCCTAGCTACTGTGTGTATGACATGACGAATGGTACTCTTAGTCTAGTTTCACTAGGCGGAGGTCCACGGCTGGGAAGTGCGAGGTCAGAGTGGTTCTTTCCATGTGAGTGATTGAAAAACTAGAGAGATGAATCAACATTTGCAAATGAGCAATGATCCATCGATCCTTATTTTGTACGCAAATGAATGATGTTCCTAGCTAGTTTGTTACTCAAATGTACATATACATATGACTAATATATAATTTTTCATTATTATAGGATGCAGCACATTTATATAATTTGAAGTCATAAATTAGGATTGAATTGACATTCGAAACTATTTTCATTGTACATACTTACTTGTAAGCCCGGTCAGAAGGTGTATGTGTGATGCTACGTTCAAACCTCGTGACTCCCAACTTTCGTGCCCCATTCGCTCTGCACAATGACATATTCTTTTGAAGGTCTCGTCCGTGTTAGCACGTTCTTCCAAATTAGCAGACCGCGTTGTCGAAGAGGAAGTTAAGAAACATCATCTTAGTGGAGAGATCTCAACGATTATCAAATGGTAAGGGAATTGAAGTACGGAAGCTTCTGATTTCCAAAACAGGTTGCAGGTGTTTTAAAAACTCCAGGAAAGAAAGAAAACTAAACAATAATTATGAATGAGATTCAAACTAACTTATTCTCCATTAATCAGTTTAGGTAAGCACAACTTTGTTCCCAGTGTAGGAAAATTTTGTTCAAATCATCAACAGTAATTGTTAGAACTCCATATTCACATTTGTAGCACTGGCTGCGTACTCTTCTCCTCGACGCAATGGAAATGGCCTTCCCCTCACTCGGCCAATCTGTTGCTGATGTCGAGTTGCAATGCCGAAGAAAAGGAGATTCGCCATGGTGGCCAGTCGTCCACCCCGTCCTGCGAAGAGTGCTGCATCGGGGGAGGTGGCGGGAGGCACCATTGCTGGAGGAGGAGAGAAACGGGAAACGATAGGAGGCTACTATTTGTAAGTCAGTATGGAGAACTCAAGAGCCGAAGAAAGAAAAGTGACAATAAATAGTCTACTGGATCCAGCAGAAAACTCAATACCACAATTGATCGATGTACTATGTATTGTACTTCATGCTTGCATGCATGTATATAAGATCGATCAATCACCATCACCAGCTAATTCGTGTAAATTAATTAAGCTTAGCTTATTGGCTTCTCCTCATGCCACTACTCCACCACCTAAACCGATACACCGACCCCTTGTCCACCCTCTCCGGCCACGGCTTGAGGTCCTTGTCAAGGCCGCGGTCCAGGTGCTTTAACCACTGACTGACGCACTTGAGCAACACCACCATGGCCCTGGCGCATGCCTCGGCGTTGATGACGACGCCGGGCCGCTTGATCTCCCTGCGGTGACACTCGCTCGTCGCCGTCAGGAAGTCCTGGAGGCAGCCGTCCTTGTGGACGTGATGTAGGACGCTGCTCTGGTCACTGTTTGCTATCAGAGGCTCTGCTACTCCTTTGGTCACACCCTTGGTTACGAATTTCCACCAGGCCTGGTGTTTTTTTATCGGTTGATTTTCGCCGTCTTGCTTACACGGCCTTTACGTGTAGCCCAGCCAGCAGCTAACCACTCGGACTAGTTATACTATTGATTTTATCTATTTTTTTTATCCAGTAGAACATGAACTAGACTATACTAGTACCACTCGGACTAGGACGCACGAAGGCATTGTGTTTTTCTAGGGTGTTGGAAGCAAAGGAAATACGTATTATAGACATGGTAATCGTCTGCTAACTTCAAGCGAAGAATCCCATCAAACCATCCTCAAAACAAAAAATTCTATTACATCTCGTCGCCTGGATTGGCACATCGATCGCAACATGGGTATGCTGCCGCCGCCATGAAATGCCCGCTTGAACAAACTGGTTCCCAAATCCATCATCGACCATAGAGAAGATCGCCTCACCGGAGAAGAATCCGGAGTTTCTTTATTCAGCATCGTCGTTGCCGCCGCCGAAGCCAAGACGTCGAATGATCCAAAAACCTAAGCTACTAAGGCCCTAGAACCAGTGGCAGAGCGTGACGAGCGACCAAGGGGGGGCCAATTCCAAATTAAAAGCAAAATGTGCATAAAATTAGATGCAGCTCACAGCCTCACAACATAAACTGGAACAAGATGTACATCTTATATACATATATCAATATTGCTTGCTGTTTCATCATTGTTAGCTGAGATAAAAATTCAAAAAGCAGTGTCACCTGTTCTCTAAATCACAACATGTCCAGTACTAGTACACTACTAAAAAAGCATAGCACAAAAATCATGGATGATCTGAACCTATGCTTCATTACTAAATACTAATGTATATACCACAAAAATGATACATACTTAGGTAGTTAGGCTATCCAACTTTGCACAGCATGAGAACACAATTACACGGATGACACTGAACTTTATGCAGGTCTCTGAACATTGAACATCACTGAATTTATGCAAGTCTCTGAACATTCAACGTCACTGTTTTTTTCTTCTTGAAACATACCTAGCTTTCTATTGCAGTCTTGCTCCTATCCTTTGCCAATCGTCGGCACGCGCACTTGGGCAGGCGGCAGTGGTGCGCAGCGGCAGCAGGTAGTGGCCAGCATCCAGCGCCCGAGACCAAGCAGAAGGGGCAGCAGCAGGCAGGCAGCCGGCGCTCAGCGCCGCGGGCCGGCGAACGACAACGGTTGGCAGCAGTGGTGACTAGCAGTTGAGTCCAAGTCGTAGGATTCATCCATGGTGATTTGGGGGAAAGTGAGATGTTACAGTCGATTTGGGGGATGGAGAAGGAGGAGAGACGGCAAAATCCTATCTCCTGGAGAGACAAGCGATGCGTCGGAGAGTTGTCGCTTCATTGGGCTGGGCTGAATGCTTACTAGTAATAATTTTTTTCAATTTTAAAAAAAGAGGGGGGGGGGGTCGTTGCTCCCTTTGGCCTACACGAGGCTCCGCAGTGCCTAGAACCTAAAGCTAAACGACCCGCACGCGCGGGATCCGGCTACCCCTCACCACCGACGACCAAGAGGTGGCCGGCGGTGGGGAGCCGTTGAAAGACGGCGCCGGAAGGGTTGGCTCTCTTGGCGGCGGCGGCTAGGTTCCTGGTCGCCAGCCAAAGAGGCCCCGTGTTGGACTCCCTACTCTGACTGGTTATACTATTGATTTTGGATGTGTCTAGGTCTCAGTCGGCTAAAACTTAACCAAATCTCAGTCAAGTGATATTAGCATATACAAGAAAAGGAAAAAAAATTAAAATATAAATTGTGTATGAATCTTGTCGTAGGATTGTCACGGCAGATGTCCTAGTGGAAGGACTTAGGTGTGGAGCCATCGCACTAGGTTAGCTTGAAGGGGTTAAACGGGACAAAGGACACCGAATTTACCCAGGTTCGGCCCCTCTCAACGAGGTAAAAGCCTACGTCCTGCTTATAGTTGTATTGCTTGGGATTCGATTACCAGGGAGCGAATACGCTTGACCTAGTTCTCGACTTGTTGTCTTTCTTGTCTTAACTTGCCGCCGGGTCACCCCTTTATATACACAGGCTGACGCCCGGCGGCTTACAGAGTCCCGGCCGGCTCGTACACAACGTGTCCGGCTTGGTGACAGAACTAAACTTTCCTTAACGTACAAGTTAAACATATGGTGGTTTACGCCCACGAGCCTCAAGTCTCCTCCGGGTCTTGGGCCTTCAGTAAGCTTGCTTCGTAAACTGCCATCTCTTCTTGGGCCTCTTCCTTATGAACCGCCAGTGGCATGACCCAGCCCCTCCTGGGCGAGTCGTACCCAATAGTTATATCCACAACATTAGGCCCCAGGTTGATGTGAACTTGTTCATATCAATCTTCAACACTTAGAAAAAATTCTTTCTTTATCTGTCCTCACGGGATCTAACAACCCGCCGTGACGTCATATCCTAAAATTGTGGTTACCCGCCGTGATGTCATCTCACATTAATATCACACGAGGCCCAATTCTTAATATGTCGTCACTTTAATGAATCTCCGAAAATCGAGGCGTCGGTGCTGTCATATATCCATTTTTCAGTCTCCTCGATTCCCGCGCATGCCACTTATCCTTTCTGCCTTATAAATAGGGCCAGGGGTCCCTTTCACTTTTCCCTTTGCCACCTCGTCTTCATCCTCTACCTCACAACGCTCACACGCCCGAGCTCCGCCGCCGACCTCACGGACTACCTCAACTCCGGCCGCCGCATCGACCTGAATGTACCAGAGCACCGCCGCGCGCCTCCGGTGTCCTAACAACTCCGGTAAGTTCTCCTCTTTTCTCACCGCAGATCTCCATTAGGGTTTGCTAGAGTTCGTCAGAGTTCATCTCCGCCCTTCTTCGTTCTTCATTGTTTCCTGTAAGTTTTGATGTTCATCTTGCGCGGCGTTGGCCTTAGAACTCATTTTTGATACTTGAATGCTTCCTCTTCCGTAAGAGATCTCATCTGGGCACATGAACTGCTCTGCCGCTGCAACTTAGGTTTAATTTTTACTGTCTTTTCGGAGTTGCCATAGATCCAAAATTATAACATCGATCTGTGAAAGCTGTTTGTCCAACACTTAGCAATTTTTCCACTTCCCAGATCTGAAAATCGATAACTGTGCGGGCGGCTTAATTCATAAACCATAACCTGCCAGGTACCATTAGTCCCCTTTAAGCCGCCAATATGACTATCTGCATATTTCAAATGGTCATCTCCCGGCTTAACATAGTAATATTTCACCTTTGAATCCATGATCCGGTTAATAATAAAATCATAAGCCGGTAACGTTTTCGTCTTATAGGCCTTTTTTCTCAAAATGGTCAAGACCGTCACTGCCTGCAACTGGGTCGTTTCTCGGGTCACCGAGGAAGACTTGAGAGATAATGTTCAGACTGGCGTTTTAGCCAAAAAAGAGGTCATCCACTGGAGGGTCCCAGGCAATGAGACTCGTCCTGAGCCCAAGGACGGTGAAGTCATCGTTTTTACTGATCACTTAAACCGGGGCTTCAGCCCTCCTGGCTCAAAATTCTTCCGTGATGTGTTGCATTTCTTTAAACTCCATCCACAAGATATCGACCCAAATTCTGTCTCAAACATCTGCAACTTTCAAGTGTTCTGCGAGGTGTACCTTCAACAAGAACCCACCGTAGAACTATTCAGAGAGTTTTACTACTTGAACCGGCAAAATGAATTCACTGATGGGCCTAGTTTGGAACTAGGCGGCATATCTATACAGCGCCGGAAAGAAGCCACCTTCCCAGCTGCCACTCTTCCTAGCCACCCCAAAGACAGGAACCAGACTTGGTTTTATTGTCAAGATACATCACCGGAAGGAGAAAACCCCTTACCGGGTTAGCGCGCCAGCCGGCTTAGCAGCAGACATCATCTTCCAGACCGTATCAGCACAGCAGAACGGAAGAAATATGTGCCGGTTTTTGCAAAGATCCGGGCCTTGATGGCCAACGGCTTGACCGGAATCGATCTAGTTCGCTGCTGGGTTGCTTGGAGAGTCCTGGCTTTAAGCCGCCAGCCCGGCTTAATGTGCGAGTATACCGGTGAGCTGACAGATCCTCAGCGCCACTGTCAGATTGAAATAACGGAGGAAGACATCAATAACATGACCAAGACTCTGCTGAATGAGAGCTTGGCAGATTGCAGTCAAGTCGGTCCGAGTCCTTTCCGCACTCTGAATAAGCCGCCAGCTGTAAGCTTTGAATCAATCTCATTTTGTACTCATATTTTGATTTGTACGGCCTGTTCATACTCATTAAAATGTTTACAGGCCGATTCACCCTTTTGGACCAAGAAGCTTCAGGATAAGCCAAAGAAACCCCGAACAAAGACCAATGCTAAAAAGCCTGCCAAGAAGAAAACCAATACCACCGAGTTATTCAACTTGGACAAAAATGATGATGATGATGAGTCGGAGGTAAAACTTGATTCCCTTGGCTCATTTTTTGTACATCTTGTTGACAATGACCATTATCAGGATGATGCGGAAGCCAGCCGTGCAGATGATGACGAGGTAATTATCCTTTCCTCCGGCTCAGAACCTCTACCAACACAGAAAACTCGACAAGCAAGCCGGAAAGTAAGATTTTCTCACCCTTTAGCTTACTTGGACCCTAACTTTCTTTTAAAGAAGCAGCAACACGAAGCTCGCCGCACAACCCGGCGTAGCGGCGGTGAAGTTTTATCCACCGGCTTACCGAATACCCCAGCACCTGGCAAACGCCGACCGGAGGTTTCAAAACTTTCTGACTTAGATTATCCCAAAGCAGGTTTCTTCCGTCAACCCCTTAATCCGTCTGATTCAAACTATCAAGGAACATCTCACTCCTCCTCCGGCGACTCAACGGGAACTCAAATCCCGGCCTTCAAGACCGTGCCTGGGTAAGGGTGGATTCAATCAATCGAAACTTCATACTTAAGTAATATGCTGATATCTTTGTATTTTATTTTCCAGTGGCATGGCCAAGCCCAGCAAGAAGGCGAAATTGAACAAGTCGGCTGAAGACTCCAACCCCTCTGAGCCGGAAAAACAATTGCCAGAGGCCTCTTATCCAACCGCTAAAGCCACCATTGATGACCCGCCACCAGAAGAGCACGATGTTACTATTGACCCTATGGTCGTTGAACTGGTTATCCCTAATCCGCCGAGTCCCATCAAGCCTACTGAAGAGAAGGCTGACGATGTCGTCGTCACCGGGTTTGGTTATACAGCGCCGGGTAACCCCACTGTCTTATCCAAGCACAATGCCAAGGAAGAGATTACTACTGCTGACAAAGGCAAGTGGAAGGTAGATTTAGAAAGCTACGCCCAATTTGGCGCTCAAGAAATCCATTCCGGTTATTTGAACCGCTTATATACCAGCCGTGATTTTGAAGCCGGCTTGGTCAATCTGATGAAGGAACGTTATGAGGTAATTCAATCAACTCTTCCTCATAAGTATATTGCTATTAGCCGCCAAGTCTATAAAGTATGATAAGATCGAATACTCTGTAGACTTTCAAATAGTCGTAAAAATAGAAGAATATCATCACTAGCAGCAATCAACTATGCATCTGTAGCCCCCAAGGATCGGCTTAATCAACATGAATAAGCCGGGAGTTATCATCATGCATGAAACCAATATCCCAACATGTAGTCTTTAAAAAAGAGCAATAGGCATTAGCCCCCAGGTGCCAAGGAAAATACTTGTATTGTGCTTGGGACTTTAAAATAACCATGATTATAATACCTTCCATGTTTGTTCATGTCACAGGCTGATCTGACTGAGAAGGATTCACAGCTCAACGATCTGAGGGCCAATGTTAAAACTCAGCAATCCGAGACATCCAAGGCCAAATCAGAACTAAAGACTGCTTTGGAAAACATTGAGCAGCTTAAGCAAGGCTTCAGTACTGACAAAACCGGCTGGGAGACCGAGAAAGCGGCTCTATTGAAGAGAGTAGAAGATGCTGAAGCCGCGCTTAAACCGGTGACTGACGAGTTGTCCGGTTTACGGTAGCAGATCAATAACATGTCATCAGCCATCTTTGGTAAGTAGTAGACATGACTCTTGACATCCCAATAAACATATCATAAACATCTGCCGGCTTATTAACAATTTTACTGATACAGGCTCCCGGAGCGTCAAGTTGGGCTCAGATATGCGCATCAGGCTTAAGGCTGTCTACACTCTTGTAGAACAACTATATACCGGTGCTCAACGGACCATTGCTGCTGCAATTCATAAGAAACAGCCGCCCACCCTCATCAAGGAAACATTGGAAAAGTTGTCAGTGCTGCCCCAAAGGATTGAAGAGTTGAAGCGAGCCTCTGCCAGAGCCGGCGCTTTGACTGCTTTAAGCTGGGCAAAGGCGTGGCAAGCAGATCTTGATCCAGAAGACTTGGCCAATGGTTGTCCAAGTGTAAAAGAAGATGGGTCACCCTTTAGTGCTGATGACTTTGCAGAAATAGTAAGAGCAATGCGTCCATTAGCAACCCGGCTGGCTGAAGAGACCAATCTATCTCCGTACCAGGCGGCTTATGATGCCGACAACAAGAAAATGAAGGCGCCGGTTCATTCAGAGGTGGATCTGATCCCACAGAAGCGTAAGCATACCTTCGCTCCTGACATTGATCCATCCAACCTTATTGATGATGAAACTGTGTTTAGAGCTTTGACCGGTATCAACTGATCTATGCCTGACTTCCAGCCGATGGATAATCAAGGAGCTGCAGAGGAAGACGCGCAGGATGACCCAGAGGCTACAACCCGCCAAGAATAAAGATCTGACTTCATGAGCCGGTGCTAGTCATAGCGTTCTGACGCTAAAAAACACTTGTCCTTTTGGGCCTTCAGATGCCTTGTAATAGGCTAGTTTAAACGATTCCTCTGTCACGCCGTCATGCGTGTCTTATTCGCATAACACTGCTGATCCATTATTTAAAGATCCGCCTCTTATGCTTTATAGCACCATCAATGACGCAAGGCAGTTTAATCATTTGCTCCTGCACATGAATAGATAACAAGTGCCCTCGCGGTTTACCCCAGGGCGGGTGACAATACCCTTTTATAAAAACCACTGATGACTAAATAGTCCATGATCAGGGTCGGCTTATCAGACCCTCATATAATAATAAAATAAACATCATACCTGTGACGTTTAGGCATACTGCCGACTTATCATGCCAGCAAGGGCAACAGCCCAGACAGAACACAACGTCCTGTGCAATTTTATTCATGCTGCCGGCTTAGCACGTCATCGCAGTAAGGGAATATTCCAGAATTTTAAGAACACAATACTTAAGCAGATAATCAGCGCACACTGGCGACTTAAAGTCCAAAGCCAGACCGGGTTAACAAACTCCGGATAAATTCATACATAAACCATAAGGCAACATAGGCCTCATCAGTTTTCAACCATGTATTAACATGTCACAAAAGATGATCCTCAAAAGGTGTTCAAATCAAATATGAATCAAAAAACAAGGCTTTCATAGGCTGCCAAGCCTCAAAGTCAAGTGATTTTCAAGGGCCGCACAGCCGCTGAGTTAAACCTTCATTCAAACCTTGTAAGCCGGGCCTCACATGACCAATCGCCGTTTTAACCTTGACAAGTTCAGGGTCTATAAGATTGATTGTCAAGAGTACGGCGAGTCATTCCAGGACTACCTGGATGGAGTGGCAGTCTTACGAAGGCAGGCTAACCCGGATTTTTTGGTGAATACACCTAGCGTCTAAGCCTAGTACAAGGGTCAACAAAACTCTGTCCATTAACAAAGAGCCCCCAAGTAACATGTCATCCCAGGCGTACAAGCCGGATCAGTTGGGTAGTCATAGCTATGCTCCATGAGCAGGAAGCCCCCAAGTATTTTGTAATCATGGCGTACAAGCCGGATCAAGAGGGTATATTCTTTTCTGTGGTATTATGCAGGATGAAGATCTATGAAATGAAAATAGCTAGACGCTATGGCATTGGGTTCATTGACCCAAATACCATTAATCAAGAGACATGGATGCGTCCATGGGAACGAAAAGACACAGAGAAAAGCTTGCTAGAGTTCTTGAAGCTCCTAAATACCAATCGAGATATACTACTTCCTTACAACTTCGGGTGAGTCTCACACTGTCTTGTACTACAAATTCTGTTTTTGCTTACTAGCTAGATGTTAATAAGTGTATAGGGTTTAGGGTAGTTGATGAGTGTTAGTCACATGCCCGCTTAATTTATACATGCAAACGTGTGCGCATGCAATTTCCACTGGATCTTGTTAATCATTCAAGTTGAAGATGTAAAAGTTGAAGTACCGGACTCACTACTTAAACTAGTTACTGAGTACGAAATCGTGAAGGGGATAGTCAACAGGTAATTTCAATCATTATCGAACTATATATGTCGGCCTCTTTAGTTCGTCATTTCCGGATATCAACTAATTAATAACTCCTTTATTCATTTTCTTTGCCGGCGGGCAGGGCTTGGAAAAGTTCATCAAACAGGTTCCAGGCACTTGGAAAGAAAAGCTGAAATGGTATCGACCCAAGGTAATTAATTAAGTAGTACTAGCTAGCTATCATCTCTTTAATTCTAGTTTCAATACCATTAACTATCATGCTTGATTAATTATTATCTGATTGAATTCTATTCTCGTAAAGGCCATGAAGCAGGCGCGGGGGACTGATTTATGTGCAAACTACGTTTGTGAGAACATTCGCATGATGGTGTCCAAAAGAAGCAGATCTGATAGACAGATATGGGTACGTTTGCCAGAAAACTATTCACAATTTTTACATCATTATCGATATCTAATATATATACACACAACTAATACATGCATATTTGATCTCCTTCTTTTAAGTTCAACGAGATGCGGGATAAGCTCCTACCAACGGATCGCGTACGAGCAATTCAAGAGGAAATAGCGGGATTTTTGCTCGACCAGGTCATAGATCCCAAAGGAGAATTCCATTACCCGCTACCGCAGAAATGCCTACATGTAGGAGAAATTGTATATACCAAATTGCATATATACATGTGTATGTGTGAATGGTCGTGCGAGACATTCGATGATATATATATATATATATGATCGGTTCTACGAGAAATTCTATTTATATATATGCATAACGTGTACAATATGTAGTATCGTAAAATACCAGCAAATGAAAAAGAATTAAATGGAAAAAACAAAATTAAAGAAAAAATAAATCATAAACCCAAAACCCCCCAAACCTTTTAGTACCGGTTGGTGTTACCAACCGGTACTAAAGGTCTCCCAGCCCCCGGCGCTGGCTCGTGCCACGTAGTGGCCATTTAGTGGCGGTTCTTGACCGGTACTAAAGAGGGGGGGGGGGGGGGGGGGGGCTTTAGTCCCCACCCTTTAGTGCCGGTTACAGAACCGGCACTAAAGGGCCTAATGAACCGGTGCTAAAGCCCGGTTCTGCACTAGTGATAGTAACTAATCTACAATAATAATCTACTAAGTTTCTTTCCACGGAATCACCAATTACTTAATTTTTTTCTTCTTAGTTTCCATAGCCGGCAGCGCTAGCCACCACCCACATCGGGCCGGTGCCCTTCCTAGGTGGCAGCGTGGACCCCCACCCACCACATACGGTGGCATCTTTCCCTAGCGGTGGCAGAAACCGAGACCCACCACTCTGGCAGCACCTTGCCCGGCGGCAGCGCGGAAGCCCACTGTGGCGCCCCCGGCTCAATCGTACACTAATCATACACGCAAACGTGTACGATCAAGCACAGGGACTCACGGGAAGATATCACAACACAACTCTAACACAAATAAACGGAGATCCACAATATTACAGACTAGGGATCACGAGGATCCGAATACATAAGTCAGTCATACAAATAATATATGAGTACAGATATAGTTAGCCAAGGTTTGCCTTAAGAAGGCTAGCACAAACAACGACTCTAGATCGAAAGGCGAAGGCCTCCTGCCTGGGAGCCTCCGAACTACTCCTGGTCGACAGGCTCGGTCCAGTAGTAAGTGCTGCCTGGACCCATCTGGTAGTAAGCTCCTGAGGTGGCATCTGGCTCCGGGGCTCCATCGTCTGTTGTATCGTCAAGTAGGGGAATATGGGGAAAAAGAGAAAGTAAAGCAACCGTGAGTACTCATCCGAAGTACTCAGCAAGCAAGGATCTACACTACATATGCAACATTATCAAAGGAGAAAGGCTGTATATGTGGACTGGGCTGCAGAAAAGTCAGAATAGAGAGAAGGCCTTGTCCTATCGAAGACTAGCATCTTCAAACATCTTCACGAAGCCACCATCTTGCAGCAATAGATAAGAGTAGAATAGCATTTTATTAAGCAAACATGTTGAGGCAAAGCCTAGAGATCCTTCCTCGACTCCCTGCGAGAAAGCGATCCCGAAGCTTCAATTAAGTAACAAGTATCCAGTTCAAGTAGTAGATCGGGATAAACAAACTGAGCGTCCTTTACCGTAGGACCAGCTATCGATAGATGTTCTTCCCTGCAGGGGTGCACTACTATTACCCAACACGCTCGATCAACTCTGGCCGGACATACTTGCTGGGTAATACCCGGCCTCGGGAGATCAACACGAAGCAGCGCCCTACCTAGGCTCAGCAGAGAGGTCAGCACGCCGGACTAAACATATGCACCCAGAGGTCCTGGGCCATCGCCCTGGGCACCCTGCGCGTTGCGAGACTGGCCGGGGTGCAGGCGCGACACTGAACTCGTCAGTGAAGTATCCAGCCCATTCCCGACAATCAGCCCGCACGATGAATCGTGACGTCTAAAGAGCTTTCGGGAGAAATGTACAACGCAGAGGGCCCCATAAACCATTATCCCACGTGGTGGTAGTGCGTATAGGGCTCGTCGACCCACTCAGATCAAATACCCAAATCCGATAGGCTGATTTAGTAACACGCGGAGACGATCAGAGTTTCTGAAGCTCCGCCACAATATCACACTCGAGTGCCCTTCCGGCACACCCGACATCATAGATCCCATGCGGGTACCCACCAGGGTCGACCCGCCTGTAACAAAGGTCAAAGTAACCGTGTGTCATAACATCAAGGGGGCAAACCAGAGGAATCACCCTCGGTGGATTCCACTCGATGAAAACATCAGGGTGAACGTATGAGGCATCACCCTCAAGGTTCACACTGAGGGGTTGCAAGACAGAGTCGTAACGGAAGTGGAGAAGGAGGAATCACCCTCGATGACCACGACCGAACAGCTACACTGCAGAGTATTCATCAGGAGTGCGTGACGAGGTATCACCCTCGGCACTCGATAGTAACTATGCAGAGTCGTACAACTAAGGGGGTGAAGTGATGTGTCGGTCTCTGGTCGTCGATCACGTTGATCGAGTAGTCGATGATGAAGCAAGGGCAACAAGGGTAACGTGGTGAGGTCACTGATGGTTCAATACCAACTTATACTAAGCAGTTTAATATAGGCAGGTAAGGTACAATAAGAAGGTTACAAAAGCAGGCTATGCATCAGAATAGGAGCAAACATTAACAGTAGCAAAATCTAATGCAAGCAGGAAAAATAGAATGGGCGATATCTGGATGCTCAAGGGGGGGCTTGCCTGGTTGCTCTGGCAAGAAGGAGGGGTCGTCAACGGGCTACTCGTCTGGAGCGTAGTCGTACTCAACTGCCTTAGCGTCGGCCTCGGCGTCTATCGAGAGAGAAGGAGGGGGGAGGAAACAATAAATTCACAGCAAAGATGCAAACAATATGCATGACATGTCTAAATGATATGCAGAGGTGTTCTACTGCCTAACTAAATGATTTAGTTAATTTAGGAATTTATTCGGATTTATTTAATTAAAGTTGGGCACTATTCATTTACTGAAATCAAGCAAAAAGTTCCATGTTCATCTAGTTAAGGCCATCTGACAGGAATACGGAGGGCGTATTCAGATTTGTATCGTCGTTCTGAGCAACTTTCATGTACAAAGTTTTTCGATCTGAGCTACGGTTTATTTTATATGATTTTCTAAAGTTTTAATCATTTTCTGAATTTAATTATTTATTTAAATCAACATTATCCGAAACAGTGATTGATGACGTCAGCATGACATCATGCTGACGTCAGCAGTCAACAGTGCGTTGACTGGGTCAACCTGACATGTGGGTCCCACCTGTCATACACTGTTTAGTTAATTAGGGTTTTAGCTAATTAATTATTGTTTAATTAGACTAACTAATTAATTAGATTAACCTAATCAGAATTAATTAACTTAATTAATTCACTAATTAATTATTATTTATTTTATTTTTATCTTTTATTTTAAAATGTTCTGGGCAGTGGGCCCCGTCTGTCATTGACACAGGGGCATTGGGCCCATTGGTCAGTGGCCCATCGGCCACAGCGGGCGCGCGGGTACGCGGGCGCGGTGCCCCGTCGGGCGAACCCGGGACGCGGGTGAGCGGCTCAGGCGGCCGGCGACGGCAGCGGCAGGGGCATGGCGAGGCGCGGCAACGCCAGCAGCAGGCGGCAGCGCTGCTGGGCTAGCGGGGCGGCGGTGGAGCAGCAGCTGCAGTGGCGGGCTCAGCGGCAGGCGGATGGGCGCGGGGGAAGGCAAGGCCGGGAGCAGCGGGCGGGCGCTGGCGCGGGCGGCGAGCGGGGCGAGCGCAGACGGCGACGGTTGACGGCTCCGGCGAGGTGGTGGTGGCGACGGGCGACGGGGCGGCGAGCGACGGGCTCTCCCTGGATCTCGATCCAGAGGAGAGGGAGAGAGTGGATCGGGAGGGGGGAGTGGGGAGTGGGCTAGGGTTTCGGTGGCCTCCTGGTGAGGCCATATAGGGGGGCGGGATGGGCCGGCCGGCTGGGCTGTGGCCCAGTTGGGCCAGGGGGTTTCTCTTTTTATTTTTTTGTCTTGTTTTCTTTTGTCTTTTTCTTTTCTTTATTCCTATTTTCAGTTTTGTAAATAGTTAGGCCACTAAATGGTTTTTGTAAAATATGAGACCTAGCCCATAAATCAGAGTGCATTATACCCTATCTCCAAAAACTAGTTTGGGCAAAACATAATTTCATATTTAATTTAGATTTAATAAATGGTTATTAAATATTATTTTCAGCCACTGTTTGAGGATGTTTGAGTCACTTATCCAATTCCAATAAGGTTGGTTTCAATTTTAGAAGTGTCTCTGGAATATTTGTTATTTATTTAACATTTTAGTTTCTGTGTTTGAATAACTTTTATTTTCTACTTTAATTTAATTTGAATTTTGAGTTTGGAGTTGAAATGCATTATGATGCAAATGGTGACTAGGCACTGTTAATCATGCTGACTTGGCATTAATTTAGGATGATCACTGTTGTTAATACAAGGGATGTTACACCCACTCACCACATACGGCGGTGCCCCTTGCCCCGATGGTGCCCTTCCTATGAGGCGACGCGGATCTAACTAGGTAGCGGTAATAAGATGTAGAGGATTGGGACGAGGTCGGGTCTATCCTTTGACCGCGAGGTGATGATGACGAAGGTGGTGCTGGATAAGGTGGCAACTAGATAACGGAGCCAGGACGTCGCATACTTCGTCTTACCTAGGAGAAAAGGGGGAATATGGAGGGGAACAAGGGTTTGGTTGTCCGTTGTGCGAATTTTTTCAAATAGATACTAGCAACAAGTGGCACGTGGGGAGCTAAGCCTGCCACAAAAACTTATTAGTAGTGGCAGTCGACAAACACAGCCCGCCACTAAAGAAAGTTATAAGTGCCGAGTATTTTTAGTTTTGGCCAATGACGTTATAATTTTTATTACTCGCAAATCTTATGATATTAGTGTGTTAGAGGTATATTTTTTAGTCCTTTTTTGGAGTGTGTGAATTTACTTCGTAAAAATAGTCACATCCAAATTTGACCATTTTTTGAGTTGATATGATAATTTTTAAGCATTGAATGAATTTCCCGCCATTAAAATTAGAAAAATGCTCTTCGATTCAAACGAAAATGCAAATGAGCTCCGTAAAAGATGAAACTTGGCATGGGTTCACTATATGACTTCTATAGAGTGTGCCAAAAAGTTGAGAGTGTTACGGTAAATATTTGATGCACTTCGTGCACAAAATGAACACCCTCTCCCGCCGTATCAGCGTTTCAAACGGAAACCGTCTAATTTGAGCGACAACTCTATTTTTACTTCATTTCCCCGTTAAACTTTTTCTATGTTGAATTCAAGTCTTTCAAAGTCCATGCTCAAATTTGGCCACTTTATGAGTTGATATGATAATTTAAAAGCATTAAATGAACTTCTAGCCATTAAAATGAGGAAAATGGACTTCAATTCAAATGAATATGTAAATGAGCTCTGAAAAGTATGAAACATGGCATGGGTTCATTATATGACTCCTATAGGGTGGTAAAAATTTGAGAGTGTTACGGGAAAAACTCGATGCACTTCGGGTTGAGACTTAACAGTCTTTTTTGTAATTAGCGGGGTTTTCAACGGAAACCATCATAGTCGATACAGAACTCTACATCATTTCATCTTTAAACTAATTATAAGGAGAACAGCCTCATAACCATCGAGGGAGTTGGAATCCATGGCAATGGAAGGGGAGGTCGTGCGCGATAGGGTTGAGCAACTCCTCTGCGTTTGATACCATGTAAACGAGAATAGGATTCAACACACTTTGAATTAGCTCAAAAGGTTGGGTATATGTACAATAACAACACCAGAACCATGGCTAGGACATGTGCCACTACCTCTACCACTAGGCCCAGTGCTGACACTAGCAAGGGTCAAGCCGTGGACACAACCGTTCGCAGTGACCACCGCGTCAACACACACAACCAAGGTGGCAGAGAGCCGACAGTGTGGGTTCCAACGGCGGCGGAGGCAAACGGGAGCAGTGTGTCTCCCTATTTTTACAAAGAACGGCTGGACTGGACTAAAGTTGAGGAGATGGGAGAAAGTTTTCTGGGTAAAAGTCATATTTTAGGGTTTAACCTATTTGAGGGATCTGCCAGCTAATGCTTACTTACGTTTAAAAAATCAATTCTCGTGAAATATGACTCTTGAGGGATCTGCTAGACATGCTCTAAGCTAAACTTCTTCATTTTAGCTTTTTCGTGTGAACATGAAAAAGGATAAAATCGATCAAATATGAAAGTTATATAGTTGTACGAGTATTTTGCATGAGACAAAATATATAACACAGTCTGCTTTTTTTTTAAGGAGGATAACCCCCGGCCTCTGCATCAGAACGATGCATGCGGCCATATAACACAGTCTGCTGGCATCATTCGCACTAATTCAAATGTTTGTAGCTCAAATCATTTACCCAATCCATGACATGTTTAGCCGGCTGTCCAATTCACTAGCCATTCTACGCAGAATCGAGGCCGTGACCTCCTTCTGCTACTTAGAACTCGGCGCATTGGCTCGATATGGTCTGCCTTTTAGGTAGCTCACAAGGTAGGATCAGACGAGTCTCAGCACAGCAGCCGCACCACCCTGCCAAGGGGCGTGTTTTAGCCAGGGAAGGAGGGAGGCACCATCGTCGAAGGCGAGAAGGAGAAAGGATGGGAGGCGCATCTAAGGTTACTCGGTGGCTTAAAAGTTATCTCGAAATGGTGCGACGAGTTGGTCCACAACGGGGCGATGATCGCATGTAAGGGTTTGACGAACCGTATTTATCTTTTACTAGTATAAGTATGTACAAGCGGTGCATGCAGAAAACTCGGGAATGAAAATAAAGAAAATTCAGTGACTAAGAAGTTTGATGCATATGCATGTGAGAAATAAAGCTCCTCGACCGTTTAATCAATCTAATCTTAGAGTAATGCTGATGTATGCATGTAAGAAAATATAGGCATCACTAGCCGTGCATAGCAAAGGGTTACGTGAACCGTGTCTGATATGTATGCTGAGAGAATTTGTACTATCATGGAACACGAGGGAACTAAGAAGAAGGAACTACATATCGGTGTTGTGCACATATTGAAAAACTCCATAACTAAAAGAGTTGGAATCATGAAATAATTCGGTCTAAACTATAATAGAGTAATCGCACTAATCATCTATCTAAACAATTATAGGACATGCATTGCATGCATGTAAGATCGATGGATCATCGTCACTAGCATAGCTTAGGTTCTCCTCATGCCAGTCCACCACCTGAACCCTTGACGTTCATCCTTCCGAATATCATGCGGCGACGGCTTCGTGTCCTGGTCGAGGCCCTCGACCATGCGCCGGAGGTACTGGTGCTTGAACATGGCAGGATTGCCGGCGAAGCACTCGCGCAGCGCCGCCGTGGCCTTGACGCACGCCTCCACGTCGGCGTCTCGGGGGCGGCACTCGTACATGGCCTTGTTGAAGTCGTCCAAGCAACCGCCATTGGTCACGTGATGCACGACGATCGCCTTCTTGTAGTCCTCGGCGCACTGTCGTGCATCGCTTGATACATCTACTGCGATCATTGTGGTCCAGAACCCCATGGCGTTAGCTAGCTAACTAGCTAGGGTTCACAACCAAATCGATCAATCGGTCGATCCCTATGGAGTATGTCGATTGGTTAGCTAGGGTTGCTCACGATTGTTACCTTCTGCTAAAACCGTGCCGCCGTTGAGACGTTTGTTTAGATGCTTATTTACGTTGACGTATATAATTCGCGGTATACTTTCCGCCCAAGGAATGATCGGCTTTAGATTAATTAGTTTGCCCTATATACGCGTCATTCTCCATCCGTTAACTGCTCATGCATGTCGATCGTTTTAGAACTATACTAGTCATGCACGTACCAACTTAATTATGATGTATATGTAACGTTATTCCGCAAAAAAAAAATGTATATGTAAGGTTGTCTATGCATATCGATCCCGTGACTTGCGCTACAGTAGAGCTCGTACGATGATTAAGGATCGCCGGCAGCAGCGTTCTCTGAATCGGGAAGCAAATATACGTACAAATTCCCATCAATCCTACTTAATTACCCCGAAAAAAAATCCTACTTAAATACGTACAAATATACACGTCTGCTTCATTCACTCCATACACATATCTGCCTACACGGCTACACCTGATGAGTTTCCACGTGCCTAGCCTCCAATATGTTCATGTTCTAGCCCATACCTCTGATGTTGCGGCCCTACCTCTGATCTAGCTGTGACGACATGGCCCCACCTCCAGCAAAGGCGGATCCACGTGGGTGCATGGGTATACATTTCTACACCCAATATTTTTGGCAGAAAATTCTTATATAGGGTCTATGCTAGGCGAAAATTGCTTTTGGAGCTCGGCCGCCATGGAGGCCGGTTTTTGAAAAATAAAAAATTCATATTTTTTACATTTCAAAAAATTCTAAAAATTACATATATAAATGGAGGCATAACACACATGTGTGTAAATTTTCATGACGAAATATGTTGAAATGAGGCTGGGCAAAAAAGAAAAATCTATGGCTTTTCAACACATGATACTATTTATCCCAAGAGTCCATGAATTTGTTCTTTTTGCACATATCGTGGCTCATTTCATCCTAATAGTTTACACACATACACAACACATCCTTGTATACTTGTACAAAAAAATTCGGATTTTTTAAACCGAAAGGTTTGAATTTTGAATTTTTCAAAAATATCGGCCTCCATGGAGGCCAAGCTCCACAACGCATTCTCGTATGCTAGGTACATATATTAAAAGTGTTATAGTTTGTGCACTGCACATCATGTCAGCTCGTATATACTGGCCTCAGATCCTTAGGCCAACAGGAATATATGTTTTGACGTTCTAGCCCGGCCACATGACCCAACTAGCCCAGCGCCAACAGCTTGATCCCTAAAAAACAGCTTTATTTCTGGAGTCCAATTACCTTTTTATTTGCGAGGAGATTTACTGTCGATGCTTTTTGACTATTTCGTATGTAACACTAAAAAAATATCAACCCTTCGTTAGATATATTTTGTTGTTAAATTTTGTGTTTTTTTCTGCAAGCAAAGGATAACAACGCCATGCCTTCTTTTTGGACATGACATATTTTATGATTATGTAGTAAATAATCTTCATTTTTTGTCATTTACGTAAGGTATTGTCATTGTGATGAAAAAAAAAATCATGCCACGTGAACATTTGAGATATTGCACTGTTTTTTTAATTTTGAACACCCACGTTGAAAAACCTGGATCCACCACTGACCTCCGACAAGATCCTGGCTCCCCTCGCCCATTGAGGCTGCAACGCCCACCTCCACCCCACATTGCTGGCATGAGTAGCAAAGGGCGAGACGAGCATGATGTGTCGATGGTCGCTGTTGAGGGCAAGCTGAGGCAGGGGGTAGACAAATAATGGGCATGCCATTTGGGTGTATAGCTTGGCCAGTAGCTATGAAATGCTCTCGCTCCCTCATTTAGCGTTTTCTAAATCATTTTGTTTAAATAAACAAACAATCATCCATCGTATTTTTTTTCCTAGATGAAGAAGATTACGGGAGGTAAGAGAGAACAAACACATGAAAAGCTAGCCAACATGAAGACGAAACTGAAGATTTACATTCAACGAAGGTAGGAACTGGTCGCCTGAATGGAATCGCAACGTCGGTTTGCATCTTTTTTGTGTGTAGAGCTTATATCCGATCAATGCACGATTTGTAGATTATTAGGGATTATGTGAAAGAAAATACGGAGTTGAGTAGAAAAAAAAGTTGTGCAAACCTAGGTAAGAAGTTGCATTGTTAGAGCCGCCACTTGCACTCGGTGGAGCTAGCCTTTTTGCTCCTCTCAGATCTGTCTCGTCGAAAACGGTGGATTCAGCCGTTACGCACGGGTCTGGCTGAGCGATGTTTCAAATTTTGTGCTATGCATGGCCAATAATGTTCACATGCAACTAAATGGGACAAAGTAACTTTCAGAAGCCCTAGCTGATGAGGATGCAGTCTGGCTGCAGGTGGAAGTGGATTTAAGTGGGACTAACTGCCCCAGCCCACTTAAATCGTTTTAATGGCATCCCATTGGACAACAAAAAAATTAATCGGGCTATCCCACTTAATCCTCTGGGAGCCCACCAACCCCGATAAGTTCTCGTGCACTGTGGAGTATTCAACTAACAGAAACCTGAAACAAAGCATGCATGCATGCAACTTAGGGCATGTACAATGGTTGATAAGATAGTCTTAGCTTATGTCTTGCATGTAATTTAGAGATGACAAAAATAAATGTCTACAATGGGTCATCTCTTAGCCTTATCTTCAATAACAAGTCATTCCTAAAAATATGATGAGACATATTGTGCTAAGAGATCATCTCTTGTCTTCTCTTAAATAAGAGAAGACAAGCCTTTTCTTATGAGTTCTCTCTCCTCCATCTCATCATTTATCCTACGTGTCACTCCTAAGATAGCACCATTGTACATGCTCTTATACTTCTGACTCCAGCACTCTTGCGATGCCTGTAACGGCAGTTCGCGAATTGCACGGCCACGGCCCAGGCGCGGCCCATCCTCGCCGCCGACGGGCGTCTGCAAGCGCCGCGATTGACCACCTACTCGGCTCCTCGAAGATGAAGGACGCGGGGGACGAAGCTCCCCTGCTCGCCAGAGGCAGCGGCGAGGGGTGGAGGAAGAGCACGGGCCCTGTACTAGCGAGCTCCATGGCTGCACGCACCGGCGCACGAGTGCAACAGGGGCGGAGCTACGTTGGGGCCAAACTGGGCCTTGGCCCGCCCAGCCCAGGAGAATATAGGGAAGAAAAACAGAAAATTTGGGCCTAAAAACCAATTGTTGAGTGTAATTTCTGTATCTGGACCGCCCACCAGTAAGCCCGTAGCTCCGCCACTGGACTGCACCTGCACTGCATGGCATCTCCTAGTGTCTCATGCATACACGGGCGACCGCTCCTGCACCACCATCGAATGAGCCGCTCGGTCCAGCTCGAGCTAGAGCGCCGCTGGTCCGGTCTCGAAGTACAGGAGCCTTCAGTCGTCAGTCAGGTTCCGAGCCTGCTTGCTCGCGGCCGGTCCAAAGGCCAGCTCTGTCAGGGACCAGACCGGACCGTCATGTCGTGCAATCATGCTCCATGATCGGCCGCCTCGCCGTGGAGGGTGACTGCACGTCCGCTGTATTGGCCACGAGGTCGTCTATGTCTCCATGGTGGTCTCGAGGAGGCGCATGCAGTCAGAGACGGCAACGTGGTCGGGCACGCTGAGGGGTCTCCCGTGGAGGTAGGCAGACCAGTCGGCGGACATGGTGGTCACCACGGTCTGGGTGCGTGACGGTTTCGCAGATGACGTCCGTGAACGGTACTTGTGGAGGTCTGGGATGTCGGCGAGCATCGAAAGTCAGAGCTCCGGGTACAACCTGTCGTCGTAGTGCGCCGTCGCGGATGAGTGTAAGGGAATCGTTGGCTGTAGCTGCAGCGAGGAGTATGAGGGCTAGCGAGGGTGTACTGGGACCAAGTGGGCTCAAGCTGGGACTTCTATCTGCAGTCCCACTTGCAGCCTGAGGATGCAGACAACCCAACACGTCCTAAGTACCTGGGCCATAGTACCGGAGGGGGCGTACGCCACGCATATGCTTCACGCGTCAACTCCATAGAATTGTATGTATGGGCTGAGCGTTGAGTCAGATTGATACAATTTGCTATGATCTTCAAGTACGATGGGGCTACTCGACCACGAGTTCTTGATCACAACCAACGGCAACAATACTGCAGTTTGCAACCGCGTGCAATACGTATCATGTGCGTAGACAAACTCGACACCCGAAAGAAAGAAAGAAATAGGGTTTGCCCGCATTAATCAATCTACTATAATTCTGTATACTCCAAGCATGCATGTATCCACGCATAGCGAATCAAGCCTAGGTTTTCCTCGTGCCAGTATCCATCTCCTTCACCTGCTCCGGCTCCGGCGACGGCTTGAAGTCCCTTGGGGCGATGCGTAGGAGCTCGAAGTACGGACTCCTGCGGCCCAAGCACTCAGACAGCACTGCCTTGGCCCTGGGGCACGCCTCGGCGTCCACGCGGGCGCTTGGCCCACCTGGATTTGCACTCGCTCACCACCGTCATATACTGTTCTCTACAGTCGGGTTTCATGGCCATGAGGACTTCGCCGGTGAATGTTTGCAAGGACATGGCGCCCCCCATGGTCTTCGGCCGGCCAGCGGTGAAAAGGGTAAAGAGTTAACGCAACTCACGATGGAACATCGTGCTAAATCCGTGCCGGGGAGATGTGTATGTATGCGTATGTGCGTTAGACTTTCCGCACAAGGAATGATTTAGTATTAGTTTGCCATACGTGTCCTCCCATATCCTTCCGTTTTTTTAGGATAATTCTACAGTTTTGCTAGAACTCATCTAGATGAGATATAATTTGGTCTCATTCACCTTTTATAGCCATTGAATGTGATGCTATAAGATGCGTGTGTGCTGACGTGGGTTGTATCTGTTCTTGTTTTTCAGATGAGTGAGACCATATTATATCTCATCTAGATGAGTTCTAAGTACTCCCATAATTCTACACATACGAAAGAGGCTACGAAGGACTACGTAAATTTCCTATCTAAACCTATCGGGCCCCCTGATTTTAACGGGGGTGGGCCCCTTCCCCTCAACTGATCCAGTTAAAACCTTCTACGTTACTCATTACGTAGATCACGTAACAATTTTTTAGGTAGCTCTAGCATTACTCTTTTTTTTGGGACATCGAAACCTTTCATGTCGTTTCAGATGAAGTTTCTTAACGACCATATTTCAACTCATGCTATCCAATTTTTTTAATTACACTCTAAAGGAAATACATCTAATTTTTTTTTTCACCAAATGGTGTGATGGGTTGGCAAGTTGGTAAACATAGACTCTGGATATGAACGAGGCGGCAATGAGCGATAATATTGTGGACATCACCGCATACAATACCCATCTGTACTGGTTCTCCGCTTCCACCTTCATCTCCTCCGGCGACGGCTTGAGGTCCTCGTCGAGGGCCTCATCTATGCGGGGCAGTAACTGGTCCTGGCGAAGTACTCACGCAGTGCAGCCGTGGCTTCGAGGCAAGCCTCCCCGTCAACGTTATCCCGATGCAGTCGGGGTGGCACACGCTCGTCACCGTGAGGAAGTCGTCCATGCACCCGCCATTGGCCACATGATTTTTGACATGGACTTGATCACTGATGACGGAGATCCCCTTGGGAAAACTCTAACCTATCCCCTAAAAATACCGGAAGATCCGACTGAGCAAATCTTAGTGGAGTATATTTACTCCACTAACTTTTGGCCGGACCTAATTATAATTGGCTTTATGCATTTCATCAAACACTTGACACGCGCAATTGGCACGCACACTCTAACGATGGTAGGATGGACAAGGCGGCGATATAGCTCTCGCCGGTGATGTAGAAGTCACGACACTTTTACTTGGAGAAGTGTTCCATCCAGCTGGACAGGAAAGCGTACAAGCCATCTAGTTGTCCTGGGCGCCGGCCCATGTTGGCCTTGCCAAGCACCACGGCATCGGCCCACCACAGCGGATGCCTCTGCCAGCAGCGGCCGAGGCATGCTGGAGCTAAGTGTGCTCGGCTCAACCAAGTTGCTCATGATGCGGAACAGGCCAAGCTCCTCCATCGGCCAATGGCTACATACTGGGGACGGCGAGGTCGCCGGTGAGACCACTTCTTCGTTTTCTCCATCGCAGGCACCTGCTCCAGATCAAGGATGAGCGTGCGGCGGCGGCGGTGGCGCGCAGTTGTCGGGGCAGCGACGCGGAGGAGCACCAGGGGAGGCAAGCAGCACAGGCTCACGGCGGCGGCGCACGATAGCTGCATGGGCTCACGGCAACGGCGGCGACGGGTATGGGCTCGCGGTAGCGGCGCGCAGGAGCAACTGGGGGGAGGGAAGAGGTCACCAGCGAGGCTTCTTTCCATTCCTTATGACAGCGAGGTCACTGGCGAGGTCGCCGGCGAGACCAAAGATTGCGGCAGTCGAGAAGGGAGCGTGAGTCACCGGCCACCGACAAGGAGACCTTTGCGTGACGAAAATTTATCCTCGACCATCTCCAGATGAAGGATATTTAGGGGTTGGATAGGGTCTGGAATAAAATTTTATTCTCCCTAATAGGTTTTAGTTTATTCTCCCTAATAGGTTTTAGGACTTCGGTTAGGTGCGGCGTACTGTCCTCCCTTATGGCCGGATAGGGGATTGGTTAGAGTTGCCCTTAGACATCATATCCCCCTTAGAGCTTTACCTCCCCCATTGTCTATTACTGCTTCGGCCAATTGTACACAAAGTATCCACAACTCCCCCCTGTCCGTCCGTCCGGCTATGGCTTTTTTATAGGGTTATTATATCAACGAAATAAAGAGATCAGTATACGTACGAGTCGACTTCAAGAGCTGCCGTTGTCCTTAACTCCTTATTGGCTTGGATTTTTTCCACGAGCATATATATGAGTTGTACGTTACGTATAAACACATGTGCAAGCTAGATCACGTACGGCTGAGATGCACGCATGCCATCGATCAATATATATATACCTGCCTTAATTGTATCCCCGTGACTTGTCCTACCAAATCTACCGGTCGATCATGTTAAGAAACAAAACAACCGGCGGTCATAAAACCCAAGACCCGAAGCCCAAACCCGAATCCATAATACCCGAACTGGAAAAATTCGAGCACTATATCGGGGGAGCAACAAGTTAACGAGCGCTCCTTCGGGAGCCTCGCAATGATCAGCGCCACTTGGCGCTCTCGGCCGCCCGCCACGTGTCGCGCTCTGGGCGCTCCCTCCGGATTTTGTTTATTTTTATTTTTTCGTACACGTTTTCGGCTTTTTAAATGGTTTTTTTGGGTTTTTTCGACATTTCGGTTTTACACCAGTCTTCCTTAGCTTTCGGGTCAAAAAAATTCTAATTTTTTTTTGCGCGAAAAAAACGCTTTTTCCTTTTTTATTTTCTTTCACGAGAGTCACGGTTTTGCTTCCGCGAAAGGCACGGTTGTGTTTTCACGAAAGTGACGACCGTGCCTTTCGGAAACGAAAAAAAAAACGTGTTTTCTAATTTTTTTTCCTTCCGTGAGAGGCACGGTTTTGCTTTCGCGAGAGGCACGGTTGTGCTTTCGCGAGAGTCACGGCCGTGCCTTCCGGAAACGGAAAATAACACGTTTTTTGTTTTTTTTCCTTCCGCGAGAGGCACGGATTTGCATCCACGAGAGGCACGGTTGTGCTTTCACGAGAGTCACGGCCGTGCCTTTTGGAAACGGAGAAAAATGCGTTTTCTGTTTTTTTCCTTTCGCGAGAGTCACGGTTTTGCTTCCGCGAGAGGCACGGTTGTGCTTTCGCGAGAGTCACGGCCGTGCCTCTCGGAAACGAAAAAAAAACATGTTTTTTGTTTTTTTTCCTTCCGCGAGAGGCACGGTTTTGCTTTCGCGAGAGGCACGGTCGTGCCTCTTTCAGAAAGGAAAAAACCCGTGCTCCCGATTCAGTTTTTTAGTCTGGTTTTTTTTGTCCGGTTTTTTACGTGAGAAAAAAGTTCGTCAAAACCTATCAACACAGGACCTAGTTTTGAAGATCTCGACGCGAGAAATCCAACAGTGAAAACGGTCCGAGATTTGGACGCACCGTTTAAGAGATAAAACGTTTTGAATAAACGGATCTACGAAAAAAGGGAAAACTCCCAGGTTGCGACAAGTGGCACACATGCAGCGCGCCACTTGTCGCAACCTGGGGAGATGGGAGTGATCTTTGCAACGAGTACTCCTCAATTAGTGATTTCGCTATATCAGGTACTCAAATAGCCTTAATTATGTGACGACCCCGGCTTAATCGTGCACTAACCATACACGCAAATGCACACGATCAAGCCTAAGGACTCACTTGAAGATATCACAACACAACTCTAAAACATAAATAAAGTCATACAAGCTTTAGATTACAAGCCAGGGCCTCGAGGGCTCGAATACATAGCTCGATGGCATACAAGCGTCAGCGGAAGCATTAGATATCTGGGTACAGATATATTATACAGAAATAGAGATAAGCCTTCACAGAGGCGGGGCAAAATAAAATGATACGATCGAAAGGCGTAGGCCTCCTGCCTAGGACCCTCCGAACCTACTCCTGGTCGTCGGCCGGCTCCTCGTAGTAGTACTCGCCGGGCGGGTAGTAGTAGTAGCCGTCGGCGGGGGCAACTGGCTCAGGGGCTCCGTCGTCTAGTGGCATCAAATGGATAAGGGGGAAAAAGAAAGCAAAGCAAACGTGAGTACTCATCCGAAGTACTCAGCAAGCAAGGATCTACACTACATATGCAACATTATCAAAGGAAGGCTGTATATGTGGACTGGGCTGCAGAAATGCCAGAATGGAGGGGGAAGCCTAGTCCTATCGAAGACTAGCATCTTCAACATCTTCGGCAGTCTTGCAGCATTAGAAGAGTGCAGATAACATGAAGTAAAGTAGTAGTAGTAGTAGTAGTGTCATCAACCTCGGCCAGAGATCCTTTCTCGACTCCCTGCGAGAAAGCAATCCCAGAGCCGTACTATCCAGTTCTTATCTCAAGTTCTAGTTGTACCGATCGGGATACAACTCCGAGTGTCCGTTACCATAGGACAGGCTATCGATAGATTAGTTTTTCCCTGCAGGGGTGCACCAAGTTACCCACCACGCTCGCTTAACTCTGGCCGGACACACTTTACTGGGTCATGCCCGGCCTCGGCTAAGCAATACGCCGCAACCCGACCGAATACTTAACAGAGAGGTCAGCATGCCGGACTAAACCTATGCCCCCAGGGGTCTTGGGCCATCGCCCCGGGAACTCCCACTACGGAAACAGTCTAATTTGCCGTCAGGGGGCGTCTTTGCCATCTACTTTTCATCGGGCAAGACGGCAAAGAATAATTTGCCATCATCATAGACGCGCAAAGAACACAGACGGCAAAATACTTTGCCGTCTGCCAAACAAAACACAGACGGCAAAGAGCTCGCTTTGCCATCTGGAAACGAAAACACAGACGGCAAGTGCTTTGGGTGCCGCTTCGTTTTCTTTTACAGACCAAAGTCTTTCTTGCCTTCTGTAAAACAAAACGAAGACGGCAAAGTGAGCACTTTGCCGTCTGTAAAAAAACGAAGACGGCAAAGCACTTTGCCGTCTGTGTTTTTGTTTCCCAGACGGCAAAGTGAGAAAGCACATCACCGGATCCATCACGCGGATTGATGACATGGCAGCAATCCACACCACCGGCGGTGCTCCTATGCACAATCCACACCATCCAACCTGCCCACCACGCACCCTACCTGCCCATCACCCACCCCACGTGCCACCCATCGGCCCCACCACTCTCTCTCTCTCTCTCTCCCTTATCCTCCCATCCCCCCACCCCCACCACTACCTCTCTCTCTCTCGTACCCCACTGCTTCGATCCACCCAGCCGGCGCCAGCCACCAGCTCGTCCTCCGGCCCTGGCCCTCGCCCCCCCGCCCACCTCGTCCTCCGGCCCTGGCCTCGCCGCCCCGCCCACCTCGCCGCCCCTGTCTCCCTGCCGGCCTCCGCGCCCGGCCCCCCGCGCCCCCCCTGGCCGCCGGGCCCGCCCCCTTCGCCCCCGCCGGCATCCAGGCCCCCGCCCCGGCCCGCCGGGCCCAGCCCGTCCTGCGTCATCCCTCCAGCCGCCGGCCCGTCGCCCCGCTGGCTTGCGCGCGCGACCCCGCGATCCGTATAGTTCAGCAGCCACCGCCGGATTTGATGCCCGTGACCCCGCCGGACCTCCCTACCTCGCCCCTTCGCGCGCGCCGCCGGCCCTGCTTCGCCCCAGCCACACCGCCGGCCCTGCCTTTTGCTCAGGAGAAATGAAGACATGATTGCTTTTTTCAAATTTTGTAAGGTTCTTTTTGCAAGAAACACGACTGTGTGTACTCCATGTAATCTGTTCGTGTTGTGAAATAGACACCAGATTTGTATTGTGAAAAATTCATTCCTTCGTCGTTGATTCTTTGAAACAAGTATCCATGGATAATATGCTGTTTGTACTGGTCCGTTGGTTCCTTTCTTTTAATATATATAAAATATTCTTTGCCGTCTCCGATTTTTGAGTAGACGGCGAAGCGTTGTAGGGCCCACCTACTATTAGAAAACCTTAATCCCTACTTTGCCGTCTGCCGTGGAAAAAAAACCTGACGGCAAAGTCTTTGCCGTCATCCCGACGAAAAGCAGACGGCAAAGTATGCCTTTGCCGATTTGTCTTTGCCGTCTGACTTTGCCGTCTACCGGCTGACGGCAAACTCTTTGCCGTCTGTATATGCCTAACGGCAAACTAGCTGATTCCCGTAGTGTCCTGCACGTTGCGTCAGGCGGCTGAAAACAACCTAGCAACCCCTTAATACAAGCGCGGTTGCGTAACCAGTCCAATTCAGCGCGCGTCACTCAGTCGTTGACGTCTATTAAGCTCCGGCTGAATTATACGACGTAGAACGCCCATACTATGCCCACGTGATGGTTAGTGCTATCAGGCCAGAGGCCCCTCGGATCAAATACCCAAACCGTTATAGTGGATTAGGACGCGCGGTAACGAGCAGACTCACAAAGATGTGACCCCGTCGCCCCGTCTCGAGGACTTGCGGCAAGGGCTAAGAATGCCCGACCACGCCTCGTGTTCAACTCTCGGGCACCATCCAGGTCCACCCGATTCCATATCACTCGCAATTAAGCTCGCGCGGGTACCCTCAGGCCGACCCGTCTTTATAACATGGTTCAGTGTAAGTCATAGTGCCATAGTATCCGTGTGTCTAACACCAAGGGGGAACCCTGAGAATCACCCTCGTTGGAGTCCCACCTGATATTAACACAAGTGAACGAAGGAGGAATTACCCTCGATTCCATACTTGAAGTGTTGCACGATGACGTCGTTATCGGGGTGGTGTATGAGGAATCACCCTCGATTACCACGACCGATTAACTAACCTACAAGGTTATCATCAGAAGTGCTGACGAGGTATCACCCTCGGCACTCGATAGTAACCCCGTAGTGTCGGCAACTAATGGGGAAGTGATGTGCGGTGCCGGGGCCTGGTCTTCAATCCTGTTTGATCGGGTCTTCTGATAATCCAGCGGGGCAGTCGGATAAAGTGGGTCCCTGTCGGGTCTCTACCCAGCCTATTCTAAACAGTTTAGGAATATCAGAAAGATAACAAAAGGTTACAATAAACAGGCTATGCGCAGATATAGGATCAGTAGCAGCAGCAATTCTAATGCAAGCATAAGAGAGAAAGAGATAGGCGATATAGGCATGTTCAAAATGGGGTTGCTTGCCTGTTTGCTCTGCGGCAAGGGCAAGGTCGTCAACGGTGTCGTCGGGGACGTAGTCGTACTTTGGAGCTGCGTCGATCTCAGGAGCTTCGTCGACGTCGGGGTCTATCGAGAGAGAAGAGGGGGAAGAAACAGGTAAACATAATGCAAACAAATGCAACACAGGGCATGTCTGTGCTATATGCAATGCAGGGTTGCCAAAGGTGCATCTAAGTCCCTTTAAGTTATTTTAGGATTAACGAGGGATTTATTAACCGGCATGTTTAGGCAGCAAGCAGCCCCTCTTCATTAGTAGGAAACTCCGGAATTACTTCCAAGGTTCCTTTCCTTTGACCTGATGACGAAGATACTGACTATCTCGTCGAGTTGCACTGTCCTCCCACTCACCTTTTTGAAAGAACAATTCTCTTTAAAAGCATACCGTTTTGTGGCAAAATCCTTTGCCTTGGTATAGTGGTGAGGGAATACCCAATGACCACTACGGGAAACAGCTAATTTGCCGTCAGGGGGCGTCTTTGCCGTCTACTTTTCATCGGGCAAGACGGCAAAGAAATAGTTTGCCATCATCAATAGACGGCAAAGAAACACAGACGGCAAAATAGACTTTGCCGTCTGCCAAACAAAACACAGACGGCAAAGAGCTCGCTTTGCCGTCTGGAAACAAAAACACAGACGGCAAAGTGAGAAAGCACATCACGCGGATTGATGACATGGCAGCAATCCACACCACCGGCGGTGCTCCTATGCACAATCCACACCATCCAACCTGCCCACCACGCACCCCACCTGCCCATCACACCACCCCACGTGCCCACCATCGGCCCCACCACTCTCTCTCTCTCCCTTATCCTCCCGATCCCGCCACCCCCACCACTACCTCTCTCTCTCTCGTACCCCACTGCTTCGATCCACCCAGCCGGCGCCAGCCACCAGCTCGTCCTCCGGCCCTGGCCTCGCCGCCCCGCCCACCTCGTCCTCCGGCCCTGGCCTCGCCGCCCCGCCCACTTCGCCGCCCCTGTCTCCCCTGCCGGCCTCCGCGCCCGGCCACCGTCGCCCCCGCCGGCATCCAGGCCCCCGCCCCTGGCGCCGCCGGGCCCAGCCCGTCCTGCGTCGTCCCTGCCAGCCGCCGGCCCCGTCGCCCCCGCTGGCTTGCGCGCGCGACCCCGCGGATCCGGTATAGTTCGAGCAGCCACCGCCGGATTTGATGCCCGTGACCCCGCCGGACCTCCCTACCTCGCCCCTTCGCGCGCGCCGCCGGCCCTGCTTCGCCCCAGCCACACCGCCGGCCCTGCCTTTTGCTCAGGAGAAGATGAAGACATGATTGCTTTTTTCAAATTTTTGTAAGGTTCTTTTTGCAAGAAAGCACGACTGTGTGTACTCCATGTAATCTGTTCGTGTTGTGAAATAGACACCAGATTTGTATTGTGAAAAATT
>CM022303.1:727060928-727091492 GCA_011799875.1 Thinopyrum elongatum
TTACCGTGTTGGTGACAACAACCTGTTTATCATCATTCTCCAAATTAATTTTGTGCTGACCATAGAGTGGGACTAATGCCCTGAAGATCATCAAGAGTATATCAATAGCGGCACGGTGCTTCTTCAGAGTTTTCAATAATTTCTTTTCGTCTGCTCAAAGGTTAGCAATAAAATAACAGGATATATCTTCTTTTCATCGAGATAAAGCCATATTTAAAGTATCCGGTTAATTGTTTAAGCTCAAACACGGGATCACCATCATTGGGTGAGGAAGATCCCAAGGATTTCAACAGGAAATGTGGTTCAAAATAGCCATTGATTTAAAATAATTATCTCATTATGCCTTTGTCATCATAAACATAACATTCTCAGGTCGTAGCAAATATGTCTCAGCATAGTAGGAGGCACGACAATGAGAAGCAAAGCAAAACAAGAACAATAATTTCAGCTTACTACGGCAAATTCTTTATCATGGGGTGTATACGAAATAGAGAAATTAAAATCATGAGCACATATCCCTAAACCGACAGTAAGAATATTTTCTCGCATCTATCTTAGCATTAACAATATTAAGGTAGAAGCGTCTACCAAAATATAATGGGACAAAAGTCATCTTGTGGGGAATTAGAACAAGAAAATTAGTAGGGTAATTTTATTTCCCACACAAGACTTCAACAGTCTCTAACAATCCAAGTTGGGGAAATAGTATCTATATTGCAAGCTTCATAGAAAAACAATCAATATGTATTCTATCTCAGCAGGGGCCAACATTCATAATTCTTTATATAGGAAAAAGGA
This sequence comes from Thinopyrum elongatum, assembly GCA_011799875.1. Classification (NCBI taxonomy): domain Eukaryota; kingdom Viridiplantae; phylum Streptophyta; class Magnoliopsida; order Poales; family Poaceae; genus Thinopyrum; species Thinopyrum elongatum. The sequence continues at coordinate 727,061,727 of CM022303.1, forward strand.
ATTGCCTCACACTAGCACCCATATCACATAAGCCATGATAACAATGATCTCCTATTAAAGGAAACAAAGGCATGCCAACAATCGGGTCTATGTTTGATCTTTACTATCGGTAGGCAAGTCTAGTAGCTCATACAAAAATTAAATACATGCCCATCAACTATATAAACCAGAGATTTGACCAAGCATACAGGTTCAACGTTAATTTGTCAGGGGGGGGTTTGGTAGGTGTCCTAGTATCACCTTACAAACCACAGTTGAAGATTTAGCCCATTTCCATGATCCTTTCATCTCTCTAAACAGGGGCGAAACGTGTGTGTCCTATATACGCTCCCCCCCAAAGTAGGACAATAGGATCAACAGTATAAGTAATAGTTTCTTCTCCCAACTTTAATAGTGTTTACTACTTTACCTTCAATGGGAGGATGATATTTAAACCATATTCTCATTAGGGAAGATCAAACATGAGTAGCAAAAGATCACAGGAAATGGAGCTATATTCCAGCAGGTCAAGGGTCCATATTTCGTGCTAAATCATGAAAAGCATATCGGTATCATAAAAAGATTTAACCAATCAAAATTCAGGTGGTTGGAGTATAACTGACTCCTTACACTCGTGATTGTCCAATCTTAGAGTTGCGTTTTAATTATTTCCAAAAAATCACATTTGCATTCAATAGTCTCTTCAGAATAAGAACCAGTCCAAGAAGGTCGAGCATGGATCAATCATATATGAAAAAGCCAGCATAAATAATTTTGAATAATAATTTCTCTTGGAGCTCATGATGGGGGAATGAATATAACTTGGACTTAAGACTCACCCCACCGCCTTGAGCGTTTACTTTCTCCTTTCACCAGGCCAAAAATGTGATATATATAATTCCGATCACGATGAACAGAGCACATAGGATTTTTAAACTTCTGATGAAATTCCAATTTCAATCGGTTTGTACGTCAGATCCAATATCATCAATAGCCTAGACATGTCAAATGCTCAGTCTGCCTAAAGAGTAAAGAAGACCTTCTTCTTGAATTCAACCTCAGGCAAACCTGCAAGCTTCAAAAATCCAACAAACTTCATCCAAACTCATAGATTCGAGGCATATCAGGATGTAATGTCCATATCCGTTGGAAGGGATTATGAAGACTAGCAGTTTCTCATCATACCCGAATGAAATGTAATAATAAATATTTTCAGTAGGTGCAGTAGGTTGAGGGGAAAACTTTGTCTTCCTGTCGGGTGAAGATACCCGAACAAACCCCTCAAAGGATTACTTCCATAGTAGTAAACAGTGACAGTAAATTTCAGCACACTATATAAATGGTTCCTTACCAAATTCCAACCACCAAAAGCGCTTCACTAACCGGCACCGGCGCCAGAAAAAGAGTCTTGATGACTCCACAAGTATAGGGGATCGATCGTAGTCCTTGCGATAAGTAAGAGTGTCGAACCCAACGAGGAGCAGAGGAAATGACAAGCGGTTTCAGCAACGGTATCTCTACAAGCACTGAAATTACGTAACAGATAGTTGTGTGATAGATAATTAGGTAACGGGTAATTAATAAGTAAACAATAAGTAAACAGTGTGCAAGAAGGTGGCCCAATCTTTTTGAGCAAAGGCAAAGCCTGGATGAACTCTTTAAAGCAAAGCGCTCCGAAGGACACATGGAATATTATATCAAGCAGTTTCATCCTGCTAATATGATTAGCGGTCATATTTGATTAATTGAATGTGGGTGGACGGTGCTTGGGTGTTCCCTCCTTGGACAAGCCTCCCACTATGATTAACCCTCTCGCAAGACATCCGCAATACGAAAGAAGAATAAGATAAATCTACAAGCATTGAAAACCATGTGGTCAAATCAGCCCCTTACAGAAGCAATGCATAAACTAGGGTCTATAAGCTTCTGCCATAACTCTAGCAACCCATCATCTACTGACTACATTCCCAAGCCTTCCACTAGGCCCCAAATCATGTTTGAAGTGCCATGTAGTCGATGTCAACATAACACCACTAGAGGAAAGACAACATACATCTCCAATCAAACATATCGACACGAAAATAACAAAATTCACATGCCAGTCCACTATCCTATAACCACAAGACTTTCTCCATGCGTCAGGAACAAACTAAAATACTCACAAAGCAATTCATGTTCATAATAGAAGTGGTAAGTATAATTTATCATTAAGGATTGAACAAATGATCTTCCACCGCAATAAACCCAAACAGCACAACAGCAAGGTACTGTATATCAACATACTAGCAACCACAAGGGTACAATCTGAGGGTTGAGCAAGATCCGGTTTACAGAGATGAAACTAGGTTTGAAGAGGAGATGGTGATGGTGAAGATGTTGATGGAGATGACCCCCTCTCGATGAGGAGGATCGATGGTGATGACATGGCGAGATTTCCCCCTCTCGGAGGGATGTTTTTCACCGGGCAGGAAAAGCTCCACCCGAGCCCTACAAGCTTATGCCCAGTTTGCCTCGAGGACGGCGGTGCTTCGTCCGAAAGCTTCCTTCTTATTTTTCCAGGTCAAAAACTACACCATTATTAGCAGGAAGAGGGGCGTCAGGGGCCCAAGGTGGACCCACAAGGAAGGGGGCGTGCCAGTGGGTTAGGCGCGCCCTCCACCCTTATGGATGGCAGGTCGTGGGCCCCCCTCTGGTACTTTCTTCGCCCAATATTTTTTTATAATCCAAAGAATCTCCGTGAAGTTTCAGGACTTTTGGAGTGTGCAGAACAAAAGGTCTCGCATTATTTGCTACTTTCCAGCCAAGCCCAGAATTCAGCTGTCGGCACTTCTCCTCTCTTCATGTTAACCCTTGTAAAATAAGAGAGGAAAAAGCATAAGTATTGTGCATCCATAATGGTGATAAACAGCCCATAATGCCAATAAGTATTGATATAAAGAGCATGATGCAAATGACGTATCAAGGGGGGGTCGCTCAAGAGTATCCTCGACACCACTAATCCATCTCCACATGGTGTATATCCCCATTGTTTTCCACTAATCCATCTCTCAGCACTGTGGCGAGGACCGCTATACCAAACGGTTTTTTCAACCCCTTTCGCGACGGCGTTTGGAACCGTCACCCAAAGTGAGATGTGGGCGAGGGGGGTCCTCCCACACGACCCCAAAAACCGTGGGGGGATAGGCCCTCCCTCCTTGCAAACAATGGCTGGGGCCAAAATGAGGCTTCGTGTGCGTATCTGGCGAGGGCATCGGAACCCACCTCATTTTCCGTTCGTATGTACAACCACACGAGGGTTGAACCCAGAAAAACATTCACGTTCGTATGTAATTCACACACGTTTTTTTGTTGTGGAAACGTTTTGTGCATAGGTGTGGCCTAAGCACAAACACTCTCTGCCGGAAGGGATAGCTCAAAAGTCTGCTTGATTTCTGTTTTTAGTGACGAACACGACCCCCCTACTTTCGAGAAACACCGTGTGGGTTTGAGTTCATCGCCCACAGTGATGTCTGAGTAACCGTTGGCAATAGAAAACCCCAATAAGCAGGGTAATTAGCCTATTTAGTGGATATCCATGTAGTAATCAATTGATGTTTCTTATAAAACACCACCAGATATTTCGTATCCGTATAACGGCAACCAGGGATTTTTAATCGATTACATCAGTAGCTTCCGGCACCTCAGTTAACCATTAACACACAGACCAAGTTTCACCTGCAACATCGAAAACCTTGCGAAAGTACAGTCATACACGGTAATAGCAGATGAATCCCCATTGGGAAACGCAGAAGCAGAAGGCAAATTTGGCTCAGTGATGTGAATTTCTTGCAACTTTAGGCCAGTGGCTATGGATATTCGCCCGCCCAACCTTGGCTCTTGAGGAAGACTTAATATTGTACCGTGGGTGTTGAATGATACCGTCCCTCGCCTCTTGACCATGTAGGTGGTTTGAGGAGGTAATCATCAGTGAAACTGCTTTGAAAAGGTACTGAAACAAAGATATGCATAAGTCGCTGTTAAAATTGTGAAATGGGTCGTCAAGGGTAAAAAACAGTAGGCAGAGTTAGTACCATGTATAGTTGACCTGATGTTCTTCTTCATTGTGCAAACAAAGATCTGTGCTTTTATTTGTCGCACAGTTCTTCATCCAACAATCTCTTTCTTTGTCGAGTTTCTTGACTTGACTGATCTCAGGGAATCTCATTTACCATGATGCAAAATGGGTTCGAACAGGGGTCTAAGCCTCTGCAGCAGCGGACCTCATGTGCCAAGACCCAAATTGTAAGAAACCTAATCTTAGAATATCCTGCACTGCACAAAATGTGTCTATGAGCAAAGGACAATGCATGAGCAAACCTCGATGTAAACGCAGTGTCCCCATTGTGTCCCTGACAACACACACTAAGAGATCTGACAGTTAAACTGAGAGTTCCGTACTATCAGTAGATATGTATGTGAAATACAAGCCAAATCAATTTTTTCTCACACTGCAACCCCTCCACATAAAAATTGGGTACCCACAAGCAATGAAAATCAAATTGCAGAATGAACCAAACGTTGAATGGACAGACACGACCAAAATGAACCAAAAAAGTTAACTGAGTCACGACATTGCACATAGAAACTGTACTCTAAAGATAAGACAGTTAACAAAACAAAGAAGCTTGAATCAATAGTACTACGAAGTGTAGCATTGTTGGACCAACGTTAACTGAACATTACATTTCATGAGGACCAAAACTGTAACTGAACATTTCATTTCAGAGACCAAACTATTAATGACATCAGATGCATATTACATTACAGAGGACAACATCTACTAGAAGGGCACTGGCGGTGCCTCGAGAAAACAGCACGAACTGTATTTAAAGTCAGACAACGTGGTGCGGTGTCGAAGTGGCCTCGAAGACGAGGTGCTCCACCAGGAAGATACTGCGATCGCACTCATGGCCCGACCCATAGCAACCTCGTGCACGCGGGGCGGCCCGATGTTGCTTCTCCGCTGCATATGCTACTGAGACTCCTCTTATACTGCGTGCAAAATGGTTTGTTGGCGTTGCTAATTGGAGGACTGGGAGGGAAAAGTGATTTATTCGCGGAAGGTTTTTGCGCCCGTCGGTCGGGAATGTTGGGACGGGGAAGGAGGAGGATGGGTGGGTGGGGTGTGGATACTTTGACCATAACAACGAGGCCCGCGCAGGCGAAAGAAGAAGGTGGGTCGGCGGCGAGGAGGCCGCGCGCTGCAAGACGAAGGGTCGCCGTGCGAGGAGCGGCCTGCAGAGGGGTGCCCGGCGAGAAGAAGGGACGCTGCAAGAAGAAGGGTAGTGCGGCGAGAGAGCGGAGCATTCTGCAAGAAGACAGGGGGTACGCCGGCAAGGATGCGCACGCAGAGAAAGTCGGGGATGCCGGAGGCTAGCTGCAGATAGCAACACATGAAGGTTTGAACTTGGAAACAAAAAGGGAGGGAACAGTGGAAATGTGGCCTTGTGAGGGTGGGATAGGGGGAGAGGGGAGGGAGGAGATGGAGGGAGGGAGGGGGGGATAGTTAGATATTTCCACGTATGTGGCAAAAAATTTGCTCTGCTCCGCGGAAAGAAACGTGTCCGCGCAGTGTGGTTCAAGCACGGGCGGGTGGACTGTAGAGACAGCGCCAAGCTTTCCTGCGTAAGCAGACAAGACATGCGCCAATTATATTTTATATCGACATCCCACACGATTTTTCTATGTAAACGTGTTTGTGGTATACCTGATTTTTTCCTTATGTTTGGAAAGACAACCCAGGTGATCAGGAAAAGCGAAGAGGAAGTATCAAAGGAATGGTTTGATTTGATATATGCTTAGAACATTATGTACAGAGGTGTGAACATGCAACTACATGTAGTGTCCTTGTTTTAAATTTGGAATTATTCCGGAATTCGTGTTTGGCATTTTTATGCTTTACTTGAGTTTCTCGTATGCATTTAATTGTGCCCTAATTCAAATTTGAACTACAAAGCACATGCGCGTAGTGCACAATCCAAATTTGTTTGAAAATGACAATGCTGTGGTCTGCAAAATGTGGACTGAAATTTTTCAAAACATCTGGGCGTCGTTGGCTCGGCCGGGAAGGGAACCATTGAGAAACGTGGTTTTTAAAATTCCTGGAAATTCCCAAAAACTAGCCTCAAATCATGAAAACTTGGCACTCGGTTTCCCAATTTCATGGAAACCAACATGCTGTGGGTAAAAAATTGGCCGCATTTGGACAGGTTTGTATATAGCTTTCTTGGCAAACCGAAGCTGCTCTCGATAAGACTCGTGGTTCCCGAGTGGAGGGGACGCTGTCTCACACTTGTGTGCGAAAAACGAATACATGCTGCCTCCCCCCCCCCCCCCCCCCCACCCCCCACTTGATTGTTACAGATTCGGAGGCCGGCAACATAGAAATTATCATCTCGCCCTCCCGTTTCTGTCTTCTCTCCCTCGCTTTTGACGTGCTATCTGTCGTTATAAATTCCTGCTGATTTCATCTTTATTCGGTGGTTTTCGTTTTGGATGTCCCCCGCTCCGTTTTATACAGTAGCGTGTGTATTATTTCTGGGTCCATTCACATGTGCCCCATAATTCCAAATTCTCCTTTGATAATACAACAACATGCTCAAGCACATGCTCCAGTGCACCAAAGTTGGTTGAAAAATCACATGTGTGTCCTTGGGTGAATTTCTAGGTCCCATGCAAGAAATGGGAATGAAATTCAAACATCTGGGCGTCGTGGCTCGGCCGAAAAGATTGAGATACTTGGTTATTTAATTCATGTAAATCCAAAACACGCCTGAAAATCATGAAACTTGGCATGGTGTCATGACATGGCACCAACATGCTGTGGTAAATTTTTTGGCCGAATTGGGACAAGCTTTGGTATAAGCTTCTTGCAAACCGGAGCTTCTCTCAAGAAGGCTCGTGGTTCCGAGAGGGAACGTGTCACCTCATTGTGCGAAACGACATACATTGCCTTCTCTCGCCTTAATTTTTTTACACAGGTAGATTAGACCAAATAGAAGTATCGTGCTAAATTTTGGAATTATTCCGGGTTTGTTTGGCCTTTTTTATACATTAATTGAATTTCTGGGCATTTAATGTGCATAATTCAAATTTGAACTACAAGCACATGCTCCAGTGCACCAAAGTTGGTTGAAAAATCACATGTGTGTCCTTGGGTGAATTTGTAGGTCCCATGCAAGAAATGAGAATGGAATTCAAACATCTGGGCGTCGTGCCTCGGTTGGAAATATTGAGAAACTTGGTTTTTTAATTCATGTAAATCCAAAACACGCCTGAAAATCATGAAACTTGGCATGGTGTCATGACATGGCACCAACATGCTGTGGTACATTTTTTGGCCGAATTGGGATAAGCTTTGGCATAAGCTTCTTGCAAACCGGAGCTTCTCTCAAGAGGGCTCATGGTTCCGAGAGGGTACGTGTCACCTCCATATGCGAAACGACATACACTGCCTTCTCCCGCCTTGATTTTTTTACACAGGCAACTTAGATCAAATAGGAGTTTCGTGCTAAATTTTGTAATTATTCTGGGTTCGTTTGGCCTTTTTATACGTTAATTGATTTTCCAGGCATTTAATGCAAATAATTCAAATTTGAAGTACAAGCGCATGCTCCAGTGCGCAAAAGTTAGTTGGAAAATCATTTATGTGTACTTGGGCGAACTTCTAGGTCCCATGGAAGAAGTGGGAATGGAATTCAAACATCTGGGCGTCTTAGCTCGGCCGGAAACATCGAGAAACTTGGTTTTAAAATTCCCGTAAATCCAAAACTCGCCTGAAAATCACGAAACTTGGCATGATGTCATGACATGGCACCAACATGCTGTGGTAATTTTTCTGTCCGAATTGCGAAGGCGCACACATTAACAATCAACAAAGTCATTTTGGAACAAGTGTTGTCACGTTACAAATTGGAAACACAAGTATTATTGAAACCGTGGGCGTTCTACTTACCAATTACGTGCCGCCACGCGTCCCCTTTTTTTATTGGCTAGGAGGTGTCATGCGGGGTAGCTATTTGAGTACGGGAGGCGTGCAATCAGACCCCTGCGCGTGCTCATCGGGAGGAGAGCCCTTTGACCTCTATCCGCCGCCCACCTCCCTCCCAACGTCTCCATTAATGGCGCCCGAGTCCCTGTTTCACGGCGTGGCTATGTCTCACTCGACTGAGATTTAAGAGGGAAAAAAGAAAATCTGAAAAGAAAGTTTTGCATGGATCTTGATGTAAGATCCGACGGACCTATATAGCATCGACTGCGACTTATAGCAAGACTGATGAATATAAGGACGATGATAGTGGATAATAATTGTCTTACATATTTAGGAAGATAATTTAAAAAGCCACATGCGGCAACGCCCGAAATACACAAGGGAAAAAGAAGAAGGAAGACAACGATCTGGCTCGCTGATCTCTACTTTCTTGATGCGTTGCTGCAGGCCGTGGGAACTAGTCTCCGCGGCGAGCGGCGATGAGCTCTTTCGTGTCCTCAAGACGCTGCTTGAGAGCATCCACGGATTCCTCCACCAGGCTTTGGCGCTCAATGCGGAGCATGTCATTCTCGTCCATAAGTTTCTTGACGATGACGCCGGTCCTCTTCAACAACGCAGTGGTCTCCTCCTGCTGCTCCGCACTTCCGATGATCTACGCCCTCAGCAGGTCGCGCTCGGCCCGGAGCTTCGCATTGCCCTCACTTAGTTGCCGGATGACGTCGGTAGCCTGTTCAAACGAGGCTTTCATGTCGTCCTGCAACCTCGCCCAGCCGGAGATCTGATCCATCTGCCTATGGACGATCGCATTCATGCGCCTGTAAGAGTCCTCACCTGCCCGTGAGACATTTTCCCAGGCCACCGCGGCGCGGGAGGACATCTCTGCTGCATTCGCAGCGCGGCGGGACATCTTTGCTGCTTCCGCGGCGCGGCCGGACCAGTCTGCTGCATCGACGGCGCGGCGGGACCTCCGTGCTGCTTCGGCGGCGCGGCGGGACCTCTGTGCTGCTACGGCCGCGCGGCGGGACATGTCGGCTGCTTTCGCGGCGAGGCGGGACATCTCTCGTGCTTCCGCTTCCATGCTCACCTCTCCCTGGTGGTAATCTCTCGACCCAGAACTCATGCTGGCCATGGCAGACGCAAGGGAATGATGATGAATGACTTGTTTGTTTTTGTGGATGAGGAGTTGAGGAGGAATGTGCAGTCACCTTGGAGTAGTAGTATTTATAACCGAGTACTAATACGCTCCTAAGTGGGAAACCGTTTAGGTTTTGATCGGTGTGAATAGGTTTGCAATTAAATATAGCGTGGTAGAAATATGGAATGTGACGGGACGCAGGCTCAAAATTTATTGACGGTTCTATAATTTCTAAGTGCGGCACTATTCCCGGACGGCGTAACGTGGGCATGCTTTCTCGGCCGCGTACGTGGCATTTGCACCATAGGGTGCACCGTAATAGGCAATGTCAGCACATGTCTTGTTCCAACAACCATGCGTGCTCGTTATTACCATCGCGCATGCTTAATTTAATTAGAATGTGTGCCCGTCTAGCGCACACACATTGATCTGTCTAACTATTTCTGTTTGTTGTGGCTAATCGCAAACAGTTCATCTGTGTGAAGTGTATGCCGTCAATCGCAGACACTTTGATCTAGCTGACCGTTTCTGTTCTGTTGCCTAAACGCAAATAGTTAATCCTTCTGAAGCGTATGCCCTCAATCACACACACCTTTATCTAGCTGCCCGTTTATGTTGTTCCGCCTCATCACAAACAGTTAATCCGAGTGAACTGTATGCCGTATACCGCACACGCCTTCATCTGGCTGCCCGTTTCTGTTCTTCTTCCTCATCGCAAACAGTTAATTGAACTGAACCGTATGCCCTGCATCACACACGCAACTAAAATCAGAACCGTGTTTGATGGCTCTGCCATCGCAAACATTTTGCATCTTTTTTGACGGTTTTTTTACATCACCATTTGCGATTAATGCATCGCACACAGTTTCATCAAAGGATCTGTGATCGTAGTGTCGCGTTAGCAGCATCCTGCAGTTGTGCATGTTTGTATATTGCCATGTTGTAACATTTGCAGAAACTATGGACAGAGACTTAGAACAAGAAGAGTTGTTGGGGGGATATAATCCGTGACGGAGGTGATCCCTTGTCGTTTCTCAACGACACCGATGGTTAGGAAGGAGAGGATGATCGCTCCGGTGATCCAACAATGGAGGAGGAAGGAGATCATGACGGCTCCGGTGACCGAATGGCGGAGGAAGGAGATCATGATCACGGCTCCGGTGACCGAACGGAGGAGGGAGCCTTAACTGTTGCAAAGTCCGGTGAGGTATATATATGTGTGTGTGTGTGTATATATATATATATATATATATATATATATATATATATATATATATATTATTTAAGCCTGTGCTGACTTGATGCATTAATTGTTTTGTATGTACATATATTAATGCTTCTTTCTTCATTTAGCCCCCCGGATCGAGCCAAACTTTCGAAGAAAAGGTTGCGCCAGGATGAAAGGTTCACAATCACAGAAGTCGCGAAAGATGGCCAACCGATTGCTCCCAAGCGGACCAGGGACACATTTGTACATCAGTGCGGAGTTGTTGTTAGGGATAACGTCCTGATCAGCATCCAAGAATGGAATAAGAAGAAGGACCCCGAAGTTTCTTATGTCCAGGATAGACTGAAAGATGATCTTTGGACCTCGCTGATGACAAATTTTAGCCTACCGCGAGAGGAGGATCCGAATAACCCAGTTATATAGCGAAAGGTCAAGGCGTTTGCTCTTAAGAAGATGGCAGCACTATTCAACAACTGGAAGAAAGAGTTGAACAAAAAGTTTGTCGAGAAAGAGGAGACTCCAGAATTCATTGGTCGATATGAGAAGATAAGGGATCACTGGCCCGCATTTGTGGCCTACAAGAAATCGGAGAAGGGTAAGCAAAGTCACTGACAAACAAGCAAAATGCTGCAAAGAAGAAGTATCACCATACCACGGGGTCAGGTGGCTACAGCAAAGCCCAGCCGTTGTGGGACAAAGCTGAGCAAGACCTGCTTGTTAAAGGGGTCGAACCAGTGACATTGCACTGGCCAGATCGGGCAAGGACTTGGTTCTTCAGGGTTAGGAGAACTTTGGACCCCGAATCAGGGAAGTGTGTTTAGACGAACGATCAACTTCCAATACCCATCAAGAAGCTTGAGAAAGCAATCAAGGCAGCGCAGGAATGGACGTTCATTCTCGACAGAGAGAAGGACGAGCTGACAGAGGCCCTCGGGAAACCTGAACACCCTGGACGAACACGAGGCACATCAGGCTCTGTTCCGTGGGTGCATGGGTTTCCCGACAGCGGTGGTTATAGAAGCCGAGAGAGAAAGAAGAAAGAGGAAGCAACCGAAATGCAGAAGCTCAGTGCAAGATTAGCGAAACTAGAGGAACTTGAGAGCCAGCGAGCTACCGGCCAACCATCTCAGCGGCACGAAGATCCTTCCTTAGACGCTGCCCCAGAAGCTGCCCCACCATCTCAGCGGAGAAGCAGCGTGGCTTCCACGGAGCTCGTTCAGCCCGATTTCACGGCTCCTCGCTACCCCGTGGATAGTATCATGGAGGCTGAACATTGTGTGCTAATGATGAAATGCCAGAACCTGGCCTTGAAGGCGGCGGTCGGCTCTGTTGTACCTCCTCGAGTTGAGGGAACTTTCCATTGCCGTCCGATTCCACATGGCTATGCTATTGTGACGGTGGATGAAATAATGGAGGGATTTGAGGAGCTGGAGCTTGACTACCCTACAGGTGAAGGGGATATTCATCTGGAAAATGCTTTAAGGAGTACCTGTCTATGGAAAAAGGAGTACATCAAGCTTCCAAACTGGACGCCTCAGCAGACTCAGCCGGTTGAGGCCCCTCAGCAGACTCCTCACAGTCCAGCTCAGCCGTCTGATCAGCTGCCTAAGTCATCTCCGGCGCATGAGCTGTCTCCGGCACGTCAGCGGACTCCTCCTCCTCCTCCTCTGCCTCCTCCGGCGCGTCAGCGGACTCCGCCGCCTCAACAACGGCGGAAGAGAGACGCCGCCGCTACGGCGGCTAGCAGTGCAAGAGGCGGGAAGAAATTCAAATCTGGTCCAAGCCTCAAGGCTCTTCCAAAGTTACCATATGAGAGGACTGACGAGGAAACCAATGACATCGTGGCAGCCGAAGTGCAGACCCATTTTGAATGGAAACCTCCACCTCCGAAGGAAACGGTAGATCCGGTGAAAGCAAAGCGCACTCTGGATGCCCTGAAGCGACCACCATCGTCTCCGCCACAATCCAACTATGATCGCTGTATTGGAATAACATATGGTGAAGCGCGGCGGTCGGGAAGTACTACCAGTGCTGCAAGGCTAGCAAAATGAAGAAATGGGAAAAAAAATCCCCAGCTCGGCGAACAGGAGAAGCAATCGTGCCCCCGCTCAAGGTGTCTAGCGGTATCGTCGCTAATCAACCGGGGCTACTGCCCGGTACCACTATTGGTGATTACGTGGGTGATGATGTACAACTTGAAATGGCTAAGGTAGTAAAGCAATTTAGATACGAGCACGGGAAGCCTCTCGTCAAACATGATCAGCTCCCGCATCTACCAACGATGATGCGAAGATTGCAAGAATGGTACTTGGAAACCTGCAGGAAGTCTGGGACCGACAGTCTGATGCTGGTAATTAAAGATGAGCACGACTTCATTGGAGTCGACCTGATGGCTGTTGAATTTGTGGAATTATTTCAATTATTCAATCAACATGCCCTCGACAAACAACTCATGAGTTGCTACTGTCTGTAAGTATTATTTCTGTAATTAAGTCTCTAGCTCAGCTCATTCATTGCATGTATACATAATCATCCTCACTATATATATTATGCAGATTGAAGATCGTCGAATGCAAAAGAGGACAAATCTATGACATTGGGTTCATTAGCCCAAATACCGTAAATGAATGGACGGTACAAAACAAAGTTGAAGATACTGAGCAAACTTGCTAAAATCGTTCCTTCGACATCAAAACAAAGGGAAAATACTCTTTCCTCACAACTTCAAGTGAGTGTTACTGTCTTGTGCATATTCGGTTTCGCTTACTCGAGGTTAAGTAATGTAATTGATGAGTTATGCGTGCGCAGGTTCCACTTTATTCTGTTATCCATTAAACTTGACGGGGGAGTAGTAACTGTCTTAGACTCGAGACGTAAAGATCCCCAGGATTATGCGGACATGACTGCAATGCTCCAGAAGTAAGTTCAATCATTATCGCACCATATCGGCAACTTTCGTTCATTTCCTGATATCAAGTAATCATTTTCTTTGCCTGGCAGGGTTTGGAAACAGTTCACCGGAATGGTTCCGGGTCTACAGAAGGAGCTGCGATTTACACACCCCAAAGTAAGTAGTAATAGCTAGTTCCGCACATCTCTCATTGATTCTATTTTCATCAATACTATTTATCATGCTTGATTATCAGTTTGATTGAAGTCTATTCTCGTAAAGTGCTTGTGGCAGGAAGGCGGGAATAATTTATGTGGATACTACGTTTGCGAGTTTATGCGCCACTCGACCTCTGGCGGGGCTACTCTGACAAACAATATGAAGTACGTAAACAATATTCACAATTTTATTTTATTACCATCAATTGTGTTGAGTTTCATTCATGTAGCGACCCGACCCGAATGGATCGAATCTCTGTGTTCAAGTGTCATCCCTGGATCGGTAATGCTGACACACACAGTACTTGAGGGATTTATAACAGAGTAGCAATCACACACTTATTACATCGAATGTCTCAAAAGAGAACTGATTACAGTAAATATGGCTTAAGGCCATCTAAATAAGATAACAGCGGAAGGCTTGGAAGATAAGGTGAGTCCATCAACTCCAACGGCATAGCTGAGTGCACGACAACGACCTAGCACACCTTACTCTCCGTCTGAAAAGTCTGCAACATGATACGTTGCAGCCCGAAACGGGTCAGCACATGGAATATGCTGGCAATATAACACAGTAGAGCAATGAACAGAATAAATGCTAATACTACATGCATATTTGGCTGGTGGAAAAGCTCTAGGGTTATACTGTTTTGCGAAAAGCCAATTTTTTCCTACAACAAAGGAATATATTTTATTTAACTATCATGGTGGTTGTTGAACATTGAGAAGGTAAAACCCCCTCTCAATCCCAATTAAAAGTAATCATTAATCCCAACAAATTAATTTAGAGTGATGGGATTCAATATGATGATCCAAGAACCAGATACTCAAGACGTCCATAACCGGGGACACGGCTAATCATGATTAGTTTGTACACTCTGCAGAGGTTTGTGCACTTTTCCCCACAAGACTCGATCTCCTCCGTTGGATTTCTCGCACTACATGGTGTTTGAGAAACGGATGACCGAGACACAGTCTTTCAGAAACATTTACTCTTTACTCTGGGTAGACAGTTACACCTACTTTCCCCTACATCTGCTAGCCTACCACTGAAAGAGGTCATGTAACATACTCAACTATGCTAGAGCCCATAATAGCTTGTGGCTGCACACGGAAGTTTCTAGCATGAATAATCTTATGATCCCTTTGAGCCTGGGTGGCGGACCGTAGGAGGATCACACGGTATATCCCCGGGATCTCCTAGGACAACACTGGTATAACCCCAGGTGCCCAAACAAGCAATCCACCCAGATGTGTATTAAAGTTGCCACCTTAAGTTGAACCATTAATTAAAAATCTCACATCTGTCATGGATACACTCAAACCCAATCCACGTCTACGAGCATAGCATGGCAACATAAGCATAGCGTAGAAGTAACTCCCAAGGGTTTGTTATTAAAAGGGCAATAGGTTCTACCTCATCATCTACTTCCCAGTACCCACAAGTTAATCACATCCTAATCATGCAATACTTGAGGCTCGAAACTAATGCATAAAAACTGGGTAACGAAGAAGTATGATCAATGTGTTACTTGCCTTGCTGACGATCTGCAAATCCTAAAGACTCGTAGTAGCACGCTTCGCACTCCGGGAATTCTATCGCAAACAACCAATAGCATACATAAGCAATCAAGCGAAGATGCACGGGTAAAACTCAAACGAGATGATTTAACCAGAAAGTTCAACCTAAGAACTCCGGTTTGTAAAAAGAATCAAATCAAACGGAGCAACTAAACTCAAACTGCGAAAGAAACAAGCTTTGATTGCTAATCTGGACTAAAGTCAAATTTTATAGTAGCAAAAACTTGTTTAAGTTGGTTAAACAGAAAGAGGGCTTCGAGACGAAGATCTAGGCGCTTGAATCGCCTGATTCCGACAAACGAGCGAAAAGTTATACTAAAACGAAAATCAGATCAGGAATCGCGATCGAAAATAATCGCGGAAAAATCCGAGAAAACGAAAAATTAACGAACAGGCTAACGAACGAACGTTCGCTGTCTGCGGTTAAACGGTAAAAACCGTTCGTTAAAACGAACGTACGGACGAACGTCCTCTAAATAACTAAACCGACGGAAAACCGATCTAAAAAGAATAAACCGGAATTTAAAAAAAAACCGAATCTAGATCTAGGGTTTACCAAAAAACCGAACGGTTTTTCTCACGAAAACCGACGGCGGCGGCGGCTACCTCCGGCGGTCGGCGGGACGGCGGCGGCGGCGAGCGGCGGTCGGCGGGACGGCGGTGGCGGCGACCGGCGGCAGCGGCAGCAGCAGCGTGCGGCGGCCGCGGCGGCTCCGGCGGCGGGGTCGGGCGGCGGCGGCGTCCGGCGGCGGCGGCAGCGGCTCCGGCGGCGGCGAGCGGCGGCAGCGGCAGCAGCAGCGTGCGGCGGCGCGGCGGCGGCTCCGGCGGCGGGGCTGGTCGAGAGAGAGGGGGGGCGGCCTATTTAAGGGGGGGGGCCGGGGCGCTTGGGGAAGGGGCTGACGGTCAGCGACCGGCGCGGCTCGGACGTCCCTGGAGATGTCCGCTCGAGACGCGACGAAGGGCGGCGGTGTGGGCCGGCTGGCCTCGCCCAGTGCGGTCCGCGGAGTTTTTTTTTTTTTTTAAATAAATCCTGACGCAGAAAACAAATAAAAGAAATACTAAACGGACTCCAATCCTGAAATAATTTTCCCCTCCTCTAACAAATCTACCTGACGGACAAGGTAAACATTTATTTGGGACTCTAAGGCAATTTTTGAAAAATCATATTTTCTAAATTCCAAATAAACTTGCAATAAAAAATCCAACAAAAATATTTAATTTGATTTATTTTTTCCTCGCAATTATACACTTATTTTGAGAAGTCATATAATTATCCTCTCATCAGTATTTTTTAATATAATATTTTCGAGAGAAATATTACAAGAACCAATTGATCCTTTTTCAATAGTTGAGCAATCAATAATATGAAACGGTGAATCCCTCAACTCTCTTCCGTCCTGGTCCTTGAGTTGCTCAGGATTTCGAGGATCGCAAAACGAATGCATTAAAAAATATGATATGCAATGATATCTGAATGCATAACATTCCCAAAAAAAATCTGGGATGTTTACAACAACCTCACCCCCCTTTAAGATGAATCTCCGGCCCTCGGATTCGGGTTGGCTAGAAAACCGGTGTGGTGGTCCGTTCCCGAGTCTGTCTTCTCGGCTCCCAGGTGGCTTCATCATCTCGGTATGGTGGCTTCACTGACTTTGCAAAAACTTGATAACTTGTTGCGTGTAACTCGGCTGGCAAACTCTAGAATCTTGACGGGTGTTCTCCTCGTATTTAGATCACTATCACAATTGCAATTGCTTTCTACGGTGCACTGTATCTCTTAGAGAAATATCAGGCCATCTCCCCGCATGGCCAACTTCTTTAAACTGGGAAACTGTGAAACCCCCCACATCCAATGACACTCCTACAGTGCCTTCGGGCAATTCCAACTTTGTAGGCGCCTTCACCCATACGTCCAATACTCGCGTATGGTCCCAAAATCGTGGTGCTAACTCGTCCTTGACTTCCGAACCGTTTAACTCTCGGTGGGCGACAACACGTAACTATCATGCTCGTCCTCCGACTTGTCATAAGGGTTTTACACTCCTTGCGTTTTGGATCGCATACTCTTCTGTCTGGACTGGGGCTACTTTCAGTCGTATCCTCGAATCAGCTTAACCTTCTATTTCGATTCCCTTAAATCAATCCGGTCCAAACAACTGACGGTCTCCAACTTCAATCCCACATACGGTGTCTTGCACTCCTTCCATACAGAGCCTCGAAGTGCCATCTTCAAACTGCTTGGTTAGCTGTTGTTGTATTGAGAACTCCGCGTAGGGCAATTGTCATCCACTAGATCCATAATCTAGCGCACAAGCCTTTAACATTTCCTCCATGAATCTGATTTGACTCTCTCGTCTGTCCATCTGTCTAGCGGATGGAAGGCTTGTACTAACTCGAGCATGGTTCCCAATGTCTGGTGTAGTTGGCGCCAAAACTTTGAAGTAAACTGGGTTCCTCTATCTGATACGATGGTCCTCGGAACTCCGTGCAGACATACGATCCTGGTCATATATATCTTGGCCAACTTCGCACTCGTATATGTGGTTTTCACTGGAATAAAGTGAGCTACTTTGGTCAAACGATCCACTACTACCCAGATAGAATCATATCCTGATCGGGTCCTGGGTAATCCGGTGATGAAATCCATGCCAAGTTTATCCCACTTCCATTCGGGTATTGGCATAGGCTGTAGCAATCCTGCGGGCTTCTGATGCTCTGCCTTCACTCTCTGACATACATCACATACGGCTACATACTCAGCAATATCCCTCTTCATACCCGTCCACCAGAAACGCTCTTTTAAATCCAAATACATCTTGGTGTTTCCGGGGTGTATCGAGTATGGCGTGTCATGAGCCTCCTGTAGTATCAACTTCCTGATCTCGGCATTATTGGGTACATACACACGGTCCTCAAACCATAAGGTGTCGTGCTCATCTTCACGAAAACCTTTGGCTTTTCCTTTGCGCATTCTATCCTTTATCTCGGCAATTTCTTTGTCATCTTTCTGAGCTTCTCGAATCCTTCCCAATAATGTTGACTGAACTTCCATAACTGCGACAAAACCTCTAGGGACTATCCCCAAACGAAACTCCCTGAGATCTTCGGATAACCCCTTTGGTAAACCTCCGCTGTTGAGGGTATTGACATAACTCTTCCGGCTCAAAGCGTCTGCTACGACATTGGCCTTTCCTGGATGATAATGCAACTTCATATCATAATCCTTTATAAGTTCCAACCATCTCCTCTGCCTGAGGTTCAGCTCCTTCTGAGTGAAAATATACTTCAAGCTCTTGTGATCCGTGTACACATCACAACGGTTCCCAATAAGAAAATGTCTCCAAGTCTTAAGTGCATTTATTTAAAAAAAAAAAAAAACTCCGCGGACCGCACTGGGCGAGGCCAGCCGGCCCACACCGCCGCCGCATTTCGTTCACGTCCCGAAGCCGGAATCCTCCAGGGGAGTCCGAGCCGCCGCCGGTCGCTGCGTAGCCCCTTCCCCAAGCGCCCGGCCCCCCCCCTTAAATAGGCCGCCACACCCTCTCTCCGTACACAAGCCCCGCCGCCGTGAAGCCCCGCGCGGCCGCCGGCACGCGCTGCTGCCGCCTTGCCGCGCTCGCCGCCGCCGGAAAAGCCGATGACGCCGCCCGCGGACGCCGCCGCCGCCCGACCCCGCAGCCGGAGCCGCCGCGGCCGCCCGCACGGGCTGCTGCCGCTGCCGCCGGTCGCGCACCGCGTCCCGCGACCGCCGCTCTCCGCCGCCGCGCGTCCCCCGACCGACGGGAGGTAGCCGGCCGCCGCCCGTTCGGTTTCGTGATGAGAAAAAACCGTGCGGTTTTTTGGTAAACCCTAGATTCTAGATTCGGTTTTGTTTTAAATTCCGGTTTGTTTATTCTTTTAGATCGGTTTTAAGTCGGTTCGTTTAGTTATTTAGAGGACGTTCGTTCCGTACGGTCGTTTTAACGAACGGTTTTACAGTTAACCGCAGAAGCGAACGGTTCGTTCGTTAGCTGTTCCGTAATTTTTTCGGTTTCTCGGATTTTCCGCGATATTTCGATCGCGATCCTGATCTGATTTTCGTTTTAGTATAACTTTGCGCTCGTTGTCGGAATCAGGCGATTCAAGCGCCTAGAATCTGCGTCTCGAAGCCCTTTTATGTTTAACCAACTTAAACAGTTTTTGTACTATAAAATTTGAACTTTTTAGTCCAGATTAGCAATCAAAGCTTGTTCTTTCGCATTTGATTTAGTTGTCCGTTTGATTTGATTCTTTTACAACCGGAGTCTAGGTGGAACTTATGGTTAAATCATCCGTTGAGTTTTACCGTTGCTCTTCGATTGATTGCTTAGTATGATATGGTTGTTGCGATAGAATCCCGGGTGCGAAAAAGGCGTGCTACACGATCTTTAGGATTTGCAGATCTCAGCAAGGCAAGTAAACCACAATCATAACACTTCTTCGTTACCAGTTTTTATGCATTAGTTTCGAGCCTCAAGTAGTGCATGATTAGGATGTGATTAACTTGGGGGGGTACTGGGAAGTAGTGGACTGAGGGTGGAACCTATTGCCCTTTAATAACAAAACCCTTGGAGTTACTTCTACGCTATGCTATGTTGAAAGCTATGCTCGAAGAAGTGGATTGTTTTAGGTTGGAGTGTATCCATGGAAAGATGTGAGAGTTTTAATTAAGGTTTTCCACTTAAGTGGCAACTTTAATACACCATCTGGGTGGGATTGCTTGTTGGGCACCGGGGGGTTATACCAGTGTGTCCTAGGAGATCCGGGGATATACCGTGTGATCCTCCTACGGTCGCCACCCAGGCTCAAAGGATCATTTAAGATTATTCATGCTTAGAAATTCCGTGTGCAGCCACAAGCTATTAGAGGGCTCTAGCATAGTTGAGTATGTTACATGACCTCTTTCAGTGGTAGGTCTGCAGATGTAGGGAAAGGAAAAGTAGGTGTTAATGTCTACCCAGAGTAAAGTAGTAAAATGTTTCTGAAAAAAAGACTGTATCGGTCATCCGTTTTCTCAAACACCATGTAGTGAGAGAATCAACGGAGGAGATCAGTTCTTGTGGGGAAAAGGGCACAAACCTATGCAGAGTGTAACAAACTAATCATGATTAGCGTGTCCCCGGTTATGGACGTCTTGAGTATCTGGTTCTTGGATCATCATATTGAAATCCACACTCTAAATTAATTTGTTGGATAATGATTACTTTTAATTGGGATGAGAGGGGTTTGACCTTCTCAATGTTCAAAACCACCATGATATGTTAAATAAAATTTATATTGCATTTGGTGTTAGGAAAAAAAATTGGCTTCGCAAAACAGTTAACCTAGAGCTTTTCCACCAGCCAAAATATGATGTAGATTAGCATTATTCTTGTTCATTGCTCCTACTGTGTTATATGCCAGCATATTCCATGCGACACAGTTTTCGGGCTGGCAACGTATCATGTGCAGGGACTTTTCAGACGGGAGAGGAAGGTGTGCGTAGGTCGTTGTCGGCACAGCATGACGTGGAGTTGATGGAACTCACCTTATCTTCACAAGCCTCGCTGTATCTTATTTAGATGGCCTTAAGCCAGATTACTGTAAATCAGTTATCTTTTGAGGGACATTCGTGTGAAGAAGTGTGTGATTGACTACTCTGTATAAACCCTCAAAGTACTGCTGTGTGTCAGCATTACCGATCCAGGATGACACTGAACAAGAGATCGATCCATTCGGGTCGGGTCGCATACATGAATGAAAAACTCAACCCACAATGATGTAATAAATAAAATTGTGAATATGTTACGTACTTCATATTGTTGTACAGAGGTAGCCCCGCCAGAGGTCGAGTGGCGGCAAATAAGGTGGCGCATTAAACTAGCAAACGTCTAGTATCCACATAATTATTCCCGCCTTCCTGCCACAAGCCCCTTTTACGAGAATAGACTTCAATCAAATGATAATCAAGCAGGAAATAGTATTGATTGAAAATAGAATCAAGGAGAGATGTGCGAACTAGCGATACTACGTACTTTGGGGTTGTGTAAATCGACAGCTCCTTCTGTAGACCCGGAACCATTACGGTGAACTGGTTCCTAAACCCTGCCAGCAAAGAAATGATTACTTGAATCAGGCTAATGACGAAAGTTGCCGAATGGTGGATAAATGATGAAATTACTTTGGGGAGCAGTGCACAGTCATGTCCGCATATCCTGGGGATATTACGTCTCGAGTCTAAGACAGTACTACTCCCCGTCAAGTTAATGGATACAGAATAAGTGGAACCTGCGCACGCATAATCATCAACTTAATACTTACCTCGAGTAAGCGAAACCGAATATGCACAAGACAGTAACACTCACTTGAAGTTGTGAGGAAGGTATTTCCTTGTTTTGATGTCGAAGTAACGATTTTAGCAAGTTTGATCAGTATCTTAACTTGTTGTACCGTCCCATTTCATTTACGGGATTGGGGCTAAGAACCAAGTCATAGATTTGTCCTCTTTTGCATCGACGATCTTCAATGCATAATATATATAGTGAGGATGCATTATGTATACATCCAATGAATGAGATGAGACTAGGACTAATTACAGAAATAATACTTACAGACAGTAGCAACTCATGAGTGTGTGGGTCGAGGCATGTTGTTGAATAATTGAAAAATTCCAAATTCACAGCCATGCAGTTCGACTCCAATGAAGTCGTGCGCATCTTTAATTACCCACAAAGCATCAGGGGGACTGTCAGGGTCCCAGACTTCCTGCAGGTTCAAAGTACCATTCTTGCAATCTCGCATCATCGTTGGTAGATACCGGAGAGATGGGGGAGCTGATCATGTTTGACGAGAGGCTTTCCCGTGCTCGTATCAAATTGCTTACTACCTTAGCACATTTCACGTTGTACCATCATGCACCACGTAATCACCCCAATAGTGGTACCGGGCAGAGTGGCCACGGTTGTTAGGCGAGATACCGCTAGGACACCTTGAGCGGGGGCAAGATTGCTCTCCTGTTCGCCGAGATGGGGATTTTTTTTTTTCCCATTTATTCATTGCTGCCTTGCCAGCACTTGTAGTACGTCCGGAACCGCCGCGGCTTCACCAGATGTTATTCCAATACAGCGCTCATAGTTGTTGTGGCGGAGGGAGACGATGGTGTCGCTTCAGGGGCATACAGAGGGCCGCTTGCTGTCCACCGGGATCACCGTTCCTTCAGCGAGGTGGAAAGTTCCATCAAAAGGGGTCTGCATTCGGCTGCACGATGTCATTGGTTCTCTGGCAGTCCTCTGCATATGGTAACTTGAAGCTTGAGGCTTGGACCAGATTTGAAAGTTCTTCCCGCCTCTTGCACTGCTAGCCGCAGTGAGCGGGCGGCGTCTCTATTCCGCCTGTGTTGGGAGGCAGGAGTCGCGACGCGCCGAGAGGACACCCCAGCAGAGGAGACAACAGAGCAGAGGACCGGAGGAGGAGTCCGCAATGACCGCCTTTGCGCGACCGACAGCTTATGCGCCGGAGATGAATAGGAAGCTGATGATGTCAACGTGGGAAGCGGACTGTGAGGAGTCTGCTTGGAGGGGCCTCAAACCGGCTTGAGTTGCTGAGGCGTCCAGTTGGAAGCTTGATGTACTCCTTTCCATAGACAGGTACTCCTTAAAGCATTGTCAGAGGATACTCCCCTTCACTGTAGGGTAGTCAAGACTCCAGCTCCTCAAATCACTCCATATTTCCATTCAACCGTCAACACTAGCATAGCCAGTGGAATTCGGACGGCAATGGAAAGTTCCCTCAACCGAGGAGGAGGACAAACAGAGCCGACGCCGCCTTCAAGGCAGGTTCTGGCATTTCATCATAGCACACAAGTAGCCTCCATGCTCGATCACGGGGTAGAGAGGGAGCCGTGAACGGGCTAGAACGAGAGCTACGTGGAAGCCACGCTGCTTCTCCGCTTGAGATGGTGGGTGCAGCTTAGATGGGGAAGCGTCTAAGGAAGGATCTTCGTGCCGCTGAGATGTTGGCCGGAGCTCGCGGTGGCTCTCAAGGTCCTCTAGGTTTCGCTAATCTTGCACTTGAAAGCTTCTGCATTAGGTTGCTTTCATTTTTCTTTCTCTCTCGGCTTTCTATAACCCACCGGTCGGGAAATACCCATGCACCCACGGAAAGAGGCCTGAGTGTGCCTCGTGTTCGTCCAGGGTGTTCAGTGTTTACGAGGGCTCGTCAGCTCGTCTTCTCCTGTCTGAGAATGAACGTCCATTCCTGCGCTGCCTGGATTGCTTTCTCAAGCTTTTGATGGGTATTGAAGTTGATCGTTTCGTCGAAACAAAATCCCTGATTCGGGTCCATAAAGTTCTCCTAACCCTGAAGAACCAAGTCCTTGGCCCGTCGATCATGGCCAGGGCAGTCACTGGGTCGACCACTTCAAGCAGGTCTGGCTAAGGCTTTGTCCACAACGGTGGGGCTTTGCTGTAGCCACCTGACCCGTGTATGGTGAACTTCTTCTTTGCCAGCATTTGTGCTTGTGTCAGTGACTTGGTACCCTTCTCCGATTTCTTGTAGGCCACAAATCGGGCCCAAGTGCATCCCTTATCTTTCTCATATCGACCAATGAAATTCTGGAATGTCTCCTCTTTCTCGACAAACTTTTTGTTCAACTCTTTTTCCAGAGTTTGTTGTATGAATAGTGCTGCCATCTCTTAAGAGCAACGCCTTGAACCTTTCGCTATATAACTGGGTATTAGGAGCCTCCTCTCGCGGTAGGCAAAGATTGGTAATCAGCGAGGTCCAAAGATCATCTTTCAGTCATCCTGGACATACGAAACTCGGGGGTCTTCTCTATACATTCTTGGATGCTGATCAGGAGTTATCCATCGCAACAACAACTCCGCACGATGTACAAATGTGTCCCTGGTCCGCTTGGGAGCATCGGTTTGGCCATCTTTAGCGACTTCTGTGATTGTGAACCTTCACCTGGCGCAACATGTTCTTCGAAAGTTTGGCCGATCCGGGGGGCTAAATGAAGAAAGAAGCATTAATATATGTACATACAAAACATAATGCATCAAGTCAGCACAGGCTTAAATAATATTATATATATAATAATATAGATATATATATATATATATAATATACACACACACACACATATCATACCTCACCGGATTGCAAACAGTTAAGGCTCCCTCCTCGGTACGGTCACGGAGCAGTGAATCTGATCTCCTTCCTCCGCCATTTCGGCACCGGAAGCCGTCATGATCTCCGTCCTCCTCCATTGTTGGATTCACGGAGCGATAATCCTCTCCTTCCAAACCATCGGTTGCGTTGAGAAACTGACAATGGGATAACATGCCGTCTACGGGATATAGCCCCCCAACAACTCTTCTGTTCTAAAGTCTCTGTCCATAGTTTCGCAAATGTTACACATGGCAATATACAAACAGGCACAACTGCAGGATGCTCTAACGCGACACTACGATCACAATCCTTGATTGCAACGCGGCGATGCTACGCAAATGGTGATGTTGTAAAAAACCGTCAAAAAAGATGCAAAATGTTGCGAGGCAGAGCCACAAAACACGGTCTGATTTAGTTGGTGTGTGGGTGTGTGATGCAGGGCATACGCGTTCAGTTCATTAACTGTTTGCGAGTGAGGAAGAAGAACAGGAAACAGAAAGAAAACGGGCAGCAGATGAAGGCGGTGCGGTATACGGCATACAGTTCACTAGATTTTAACTGTGTGATGAGGCGGAAACAACAAAAGGGCAGCTAGATTAAAGGGTGTGTGATTGAGGGCATACGCTTCGAAAGCGATTAACATTTGCGTTTAGGCAAAGAAACAGAACGGGTCAGCTAGATCAAAGTGTCTGCTATTGACGGCATACACTCACACAGATGAACGTTTCGATTAGCACAACAAAAAGAAATAGTAGACAGATCAATGGTGTCGCTAGACGGGCACCACATTCTAATTAAATAAGCATGCGCGGCCGATGGTAATGAACGAGCACGCATCGGTTGTCCTGGAACAAGAAATGTGCTTACATTGCATAGTACGGTGCACCCCTATGGGCAAAAGCCACGACGCGGCACGAAGGAAAGCATGCACACGTTACGCCGTCCGGGGAATAGTGCGCACTTAGAAATTATAGAACGTCAAGAAATTTTGAGGCCTGCGTCCGTCCATTCCATATCTACCACGCTATTTTAATTGCCAAACCATTCACATGCCGATCAAATCAAAAACCTAAACGGTTTCCACTTAGGAGGTATTAGTACGCGGTTTATAAATAATACTTACTCCAAGGTGACTGCACAGTTCCTCCTCAACTCCTCACCACCAAAAAAACAAACAAGTATTCATCACTTCTGCGTTGCCATGGCCAGCATGCGTAGGGGTCGAGAGATTACCACCAGGGGAGGTGAGCATGGAAAGCGAAAGCACGGAGAGATGTACGCCTCGCCGAGAAAGCACGGAAATGTACCGCCGACGCCCGTACTATGACCAGCTACAGATATGTCCCGCCGCGCATCGCCGAACGCAGCACGGAGGTCCAAGACGCGCGTAGACACGGCAGCAGACTGGTCCGGCCCGCGCCGCGGAAGCAAGCAAAGATGTCAAGCCGCGCTGCTGAAATGCATGCCCAGAGATGTCATCCCGACGCCGCGGGTGGGCCTGGGAAAATGTCTCACGGGCAGCGTGCCAGGTGAGGACTCTTACAGCGCATGGAATGCGAGGTCCCCATAGGCAGAGGGATCAGAGTCACGGAGGGGCGAGGTGGAAGGGCACGACATGAAAGCCTCGCTCTTGAACCAGGCTCCGAAGTCATCACGGCAAAACTAAAGTCGAGTGGCATGCGAGACAAGGGAAGACCAGCGCGAACGTCGAGGGCGTAGATCATCGGAAGTGCGGCGCAGCAGGAGGGACCACTGCGTTGTTGAAAAAGAGGACCGCTCATCGGAAAGAAACCCTTAGGGACGAGAATGAACATGCTCCGCATGAGCGCCAAGCTGGTGGAGGAATCAGTTGGATGCTCCAAAGCAGCGTTCTTCGAGACACGAACAAGAGCCTCATCGCCGCTGCGCCGCGGAGACTAGTTCCACGGCCTGCAGCACTGCAACGCATCACAGAAAGGAGAGCTCAGCGAGCCAGACGTTGTCTTCCTTCTTTTCTTTTTCCCTGGATTCATTTCGGGGCTTTGACGCACACAGATTTTCCATGTGGTTTTTACATTAAATTTATATCCTAAATAGTAAGACAATTGTTATCCACATATCATCGCCTTATATTCATCAGTTTGCTATAAGGTCGCCGTTCGTTGCTATTATAGGTCCGTAGGATTTACAGCAAGTAATTGCCAAATTAAATTCTTTTCAGATTTTCTTTTTTCCCCTTAAATCTAAGTGATGAGACCATAGCCCGCCTTGAAACAGGGCCCGGCGCCATTAATGGAGGAAAGTTGGGAGGGATGGTGGGCGGCGGATAGAGGTCAAGGGCTCTCTCCGGTCCGATGAGCACGCGCAGGGGTCTGATTGCACGCCTCCCGTATTTAAAAATGCTACCCCGCATGACACCTCCTAGCCAATAAAAAAAGGGGACGCGTGTGCGGCACGTAAGTGGTAAGCGTAGTAGAACGCCCACGGTTCAATAATACTTGGGTTTCCCAATTTGTAACGTGACAAACACTTGTTCCAAATGACTTTGTTGATGTTGTTGGTAATGTGTGACAGCCTTGCAATAGGACAGAAAAATACTTCCCCCAGTCATGTGGTTGCCATAATGTCAGGACATCAGTGCCAAGTTCGGGATTTCAGCGAGTTTGGATTTACGGGAAGTTTTTTAAAACCACGTTTATCGATTCTTGGTTCCGGCAGAGCACTCAAGTACGCCCAGAGGTTTGAATCCATTCCCATCTCCTGGGACATAGAAGTGCGCCCAAGACACATAAATGATTTCCAACTAACTTTGTGCGCACTGGCGCATGACGCTTGTACGTCAAATTTGAATTATGAATTTAAATGCCTGGAAATCAATTCAACGTATAACCCAAGGGCCAAAACGAAACCCCAGAATAATTACCTAATTAGCAAGAAACTCCGTATTTGATCTAATTGCCTGTAGCTAAAAAATCAAGGCGGGAGAAGGCACGTGTATGTCGTTTCGCTTATGGAGGTGACACGTACCCTCTCGGAAACATGAGCCATCTGAGAGAAGCTCCGGTTGCAAGAGATTGCCAAAGCTTATCCAATTCGGCCAACCAAAAATGTACCACAGCATGTTGGTGCCATGTCATGACACCATGCAAGTTCATGATTTTCAGGAAGTGTTTGGATTTAATGAAAGTAAAAAACCAAGTTTCTCACTCTTTCCCCAACCGAGGGCAACGCCACAGAGGTTTGAATCCATTCTCATTTCTTGAATGGACCTACAAATCACCCAAGGGACAACACATGTGATTTTTCAACCCAACTTTGGTGCACTGGAGCAATGTGTGGAGGTTCAAATTTGAATTATGTCACATTAATTGCCCAGAATTCACTTAATGATAAAAAGGCCAAAACAACCGGAAGAATCCAAAATTTAGCACGGATAATCTATTTGGTCTATCTATGTGTAAAAACACTTAAGGCGAGCGAAGGCAATGTATGTCTGTTTCGCACAATGAGGGGTGCCACGTTTCCCTCTCGGACCAAGAGCCGTCTTGAGAGAAGATCGGTTTTGCAAAGAAAGATTATACTCAAAGCTTGGCCGATTCGGCCAAAAATACTTTACACAGCTGTTGGTGCCACATGTCTGACACCATGCAAGGTTCAGGATTTCAGCGTGTTTTGGGATTTACATGAATAAAGAACCACAGTATCGTCCAATCTTTGCGGCCGAGCCACGACGCCCAGATGTCAGAATTTCATTCACTTTCGCATGGACCTAGGAAATTCACCCAAGACAACATGTGATTTTTCAACCAATTTGGCTGGGCACGGGGAGCAGTGCTTGTAGTTCTCAAATGATTGAATTATTGCAATTAAATGACCAGAAATTCAATTAATGTATAAAAAGTCCAATACGAACCCGGGAATATCAAAATTTTAACAACAGCACAATATAGTCTATGTTGCCCTGTAAAAATCAAGGGGGCGGGGGTGGGGGGGGCGAGGCCAGACGCGTATATCGTTTCGCACACAAACGGGGGGACAAGTCCCTCTCCGGGAAACACGAGCTTTCGCGAGAGAAGATTCGGGTTGGCAAGAAGCGATACCAAAACTTGTCCAAATGATGGCAATTTTTGGACAAAGACACATGTTGGTGCAAGAATGACACAATGCCAAGTCTTTCATGATTTTGAGGCGAGTTTTGAATTCCACGGAATTTAAAAAAAAAGTTCCAACGGTTCAAGCGAGCCACGGACGCCAAGAGTTTCGCGATTTCATTTCCATTTCTTGCAGACACCAATGTCATTTTCTCACAAATTGGTTAATCTCGGAATTTGTGCTGGAGTTCAAATGTGATATGAACAACTAAATGCCTAGAAACTCAAGTAATGCATAAAAATGCCCAAAGAAACGGAATATATGGCCAAATTTAAACACGACACTCATGTAGTGCAGATTCAGGTACATTAAAGGTTCTAGCAAGTCAAACACCATTCTTTCCTCCGTCTCATACCAGGTGTCTTCTCAAAAACATAATGAAAAAAGTCTTAGGTATACCAAAAACAGCTGACTAGAAGAATAGAGGGGGCGCGATATAAAATATATTGACGCACTGTCTTGTCTAGCTTAGCAGGAAATGCTTTGTTTCGTTTACTAGGAATTACGCATCTCGTCCGTGCTTGAGACCACACTTGCGCGGCCAGTTCTCGCGCTCGGCACGAGCAAAATTTTTCTGCCAGTGGAAATACTCTATCTACATCGCCCCCTCCCTCCCACCAAAAGGCCACATTTTCCACTGTTCCTCCTTGATTTCAGAGGTCAAAACTCACAGGCTGCTTATGGCAAGCTCAGCCTCCCGCGGCGACCCTTCCTTCTGCAGGCAAAAGCCTCCTCGCGGTACCCTTCTTATGGCCACGCGCCGCCTACTCACGCCGGCGACTATCTTCTTGAGCGCAGCTGCTCTCCCGCCGGCCGACCCTTCGTCTCGAAGCGCGGGCCTCCTCGACGGCCCCGACCTTCTATGTACTCGAGCATGGGACCGTCGTCTTTGTTGTACTGGTCATAGTAATCCACACCCCACCCAAACCATCCCTCCCTTACCGACCACATGCCCTTCTATCAGAACCGACGGCGCGGACACCCTTTCGCACTTGAAAACACTGCCCATTGTCTCCAGATATAAGCACCACCGCCAACAAACCATGCTTTGCACTACGCAGTTACAAGAGGAGATCCGTAGCATCTGGCAGCGGAGAAGCAATTAGCGCGCGAGCGTGGTGCACGAGGTTTTGGATGGCTGCATGGAGTGCGATCGCCAGATCTGGTGGAGCACGTCTTCGAGGCCACTGTCGAAGATAACCCCCTGGTCACTACGCGCCCTCGTCACGGGACTATGGGTGTGCCTACTTGTAAAAGACAGTCAGGCTGTTTCCCGAGGCAACGCCAAGGTCGTTTTTTCTATCCATAGTTCATACGGCTGTAGTGTTGTGACACGTCCGTCGTCTCGCTTTCGGTATAGCAGTGAGGGCTGTAGATTTATGCAATCTGAGCTTCATTTAATAGTTG